>AYEL01079334.1:0-96646 GCA_000484575.1 Olivierus martensii
TAAAAATAAAAAAATTATATAAATTTTTTATATAGTGATAATTATTTAAATTAAAATGATATAAGAAAAGCTTTTTCAACAAATTTTTTCTATTGTAATAATTTTTAATTTAGAAATTCTCAAAATTACTGCTTTATATTAATTCAAGCTCATTTATCAGAAAAAAGACTTATCTTTAATAACTAAATATTAAGTACAAAAATATTTTTGACTTGTTTAACCTCATCAGTTATAACAAACACTTGAACAGAATTTTAATGCATGTATAATTCAGTTAGATTTATGAAAGTTAAAATTCCCATTACATTTTAGATTAAAGTAAATATTGTAGATTAAAAATAGCTGAAAATAACTATTTATACAATATAAAATAAATTACAAAAAATATATTAATATTATAAACCTATTTTGGCTTGTATCCTCTATTGTATATAAATGATTTTTTTTTTTTTTTTACAACAATTTATAATTCTGCTATTAAAGCATTTATTACATTATTTTCTATTTTTTTTTGTTAAAATCTTCATGCTATATACAATAATAATATAAAATTATGTAAGCATTAATAAAAGCATAATAGAAAGTAATCCAAACAAATCTCTCATGTCAAATTAAAGCCAACACCCTTTTCAGAAATTTCATATTTAAATATAAGAACTTTCATGGTATAATTAAAAATTAATATAACAATCCTTTAAAAGTTTTTGATGGTATAGCAAATTTACATATGTAACATATTAATACATTTATTATTAATATTATTTAACTCTCATAATATATAATTTCTAATGGTAATCTTTAAAATGTAATATAATTTTGTGAGAAAAATAAAATTTTGTGATGATTCTCAAATTTATATGAGAAGTTTCATGTACAATATATAATTGCTGAGTTATAAACAATTAAAACAGATAACAAAGTTAATAATGGCCTTCTATGTATGCATATATAATGGATGAATTGAAAATAAATATGGAACAAAATTTTGAATGATCAAAAAATATTTCTTTTATATGTTTTATTTCAATTTTATTATTTATTTCTTTAAGTATTATACTGTAAAATGTTTATGTACAAGAATCACTTGCACTTAAATATTTTACACTGTAATTGAATATCTTTAAATATTAACTTTTATAATTATAAAATAAATATTTTCAGATGCTGAATTGTATATTAGGAATGGTTGAAAAAACAAAAAGAGCATTAGCTATTCTCCAACATCGAAGTCAAACAGAGAGACAAGATTATATTTCTTGGGGTCGAAGACATTTAGATGGAATGGACTTTGATATCAAAAAAAGGACAAATGATATCATGGCTCAATATAAAACAGCTGAAGAAAGAGTTTGTGAAGTCAGGAGACGAGCAGGTAAGATCTTGTTTTAGATTAGTTACTTTATAAAACTCTGAATAATAATATATAGAAACATAGTAAAAGATAAAAACAAACAAAGAAGCATGTTGAACATTGTCTTCTTATAGTTTATTTATAGAAGGCAAAGGTAAAGATAATGTTCAACACAGAAGTAAATCCACAACCAGTGACAATAGAAAGTCAAACAATTGAAAGGATGGTAAAATACGAGTACTTAAGACAAGTAATCACAACACAAGAATAATAGATAAAAGAAATTCAACATAGAATCTAATTGGGACAGCTTATATGTAGCCAATACAATAGACAAGGGACAATAGGATACCCAATATGCTTCAAAAGAAAACTTTTCAATATATACTATTAGTAATGACATTTGACTGTGAAACATGGATCCTTACAAAGAAAATAGAACAGAAACTAACACCAATCTAAAAAAGCATGGAAAGATATATGTTAGGCTAGAATTCACAAAGGAGGGACTGCAATCCAACATCTAGATAAGAGAACAAACCAAAGTAGAAAACTTAAGAGTAACAGTTAGAAGCAGCAAGTGACATTGGTCAGCCACATAAGAAAATATACCAATAATTGATGGACAAAGAGAATTAAGAGTGGCAATCAAGGCAAGGGAAAAGACAACCTGACAGCTATACAAATGATGGAGAAATGATATAAGAAAAGTAATTGGTTCTCAGTGGATGCAGATTGCACAAGATAGATACATATGGAAACAAAAGAAGGTGAAGAAGGCATATATATCCAACAATGGATGAAATAGAAATGATGATGATGATAATGAAAAAATAATTTTAATAGATTTTTTGTGATGAAATTTCTTTATCTAAAATCTTCTTATATATTTCTTATTATCTAAAAAAATATTTTAAATAATATGAATAGTTTTTCAAAATTTTAAGAGGCATTTATGAATATTCTGATAACTTTTATAATTAAAATTTTCATATGTAAAAAATTATAATAATTTATAGTATTTTTATATTAATTGATAATACATTTATTGATATATATTTAAACTTATTACAAAAGAATTGTTTTATATCGTATCTAATTTCAGGTTCCTACATCGCAGCACCCAGTGCAGGCATCCATTTAGAAGACCCATTTTTTGAACAATATACTGTATATCTTTGTAAAAGAGATTAAATTAAAACATTGCCTGTAAATTTAAAAATTCTCTTTTTTTTAAATAAACTTCACATTATTGCTCTAAATCAGTGCTTCTTAAACTGTGGGTCGCGACCCCAAATGGAGTCCCTAAAATTAAAAATTCAAATGATTGAATTTTTCACAGGTAATTTCACAAACACATAATATTTAATTTATGAAAAAGTATGTATTTTCAGTACAGTTGGTTGACTATGTTCATATTAATAAGTGTATAAATGATTTATGTACTTGTATGTTATATTTTATATTTAATACCTGGGGTCGCGAAATCTCGTGATAAAAAATGGAGTCATGAATGAAAAAGTTTAAGTGTCGAAAAATCTCGTGATAAAAAATGGAGTCATGAATGAAAAAGTTTAAGAAGCGCTGCTCTAAATTAATCACATTTATTAATAATAATAATATAATAATTAATCAATATAAGTTAAATGTAGTCAAATAATTACTATAAAACTATAGTAAAGAACAGGGAGATCCAGGATTCTTAGATTCTAAAGCCATGGGAGAAAACAGGCCCCTTTCATCTATATTGAAAGGGAGGAAATTATTAAAACGAAACATATCTGAGTATAGTAAAGAACAGGGAGATCCAAGATTCTTAGATTCTAAAGCCATGGGAGAAAACAGGCCCCTTTATATTGAAAGGGAGGAAATTATGAAAACGAAACATATCTGTATTATTTTCATAAGTCTGCATTATTTTATTTTACTTATAAAATTGTTTTATATCATATCTAATTTCAGGTTCCTACATCGCAGCACCCAGTGCAGGCATCGATTTAGAAAACCCTTTTTTTGAACAATATACTGTATATCTTTGTAAAAGAGATTAAATTAAAACATTGCCTGCAGCACCCAATGCAGGCATCCATTTAGAAGACCCTTTTTTTGAACAATATACTGTATATCTTTGTAAAAGAGATTAAATTAAAACATTGCCTGTAAACTTGCTGTTTTGTTGACATTCCGTGAAGAGAGGTGTACTGTATTCAATTTCGGGTAGAAGGCACAGACAGCGATATTCTTTGAAGTAAGCCGACAGCCAATCGATAATGTTTTCGAGAGATTGCGATCGATATCGGCGACAATCTCTCCAAATCTCCAGAAATAGAGTCACTGAAAATTTCACTCGATTTAGACATAGCCTACACACATGTAATGAATTTTCAACGGAATGGTAACGATAATTAAAAAGTTTTTATTTTTGGACCAATTGATTTTTATTAAATTCGATCGCTCGCCAGCTGACTTAGCATTTAATATATCAGCGACAATCTCTCCAAATCTCTAGAAATAGAGTCACTGAAAATTTCACTCGATTTTAACATAGCCTACACAGGTGTAATGAATTTTCAATGGAATGGTAACGATAATTAAAAATTTTTCATTTTTGGACCAATTGATTTTTATTAAATTCGATCGCTCGCCAGCTGACTTAGCATTTATATTCAATAGTCGAATATATGAACTATAATCACACATATCCGTCAAACTTCTTTAAAAAATACGATTCAAGAAAATTCTAACTTTTGATGAATAAAAGATTATTGATCGAGTTTCCTTTACTAAAACGAGATTTGAGTTATCTAAACAATAATTTATAAAAGACTGCCAAATATCAATATATACATAATGGCTGTAGGTCTCATATAATAATTTTCAATTTACAATTTATAAAGAGATTATTATTGAATTTTATTAGAGTGAAGATGAAAGATAATTTCAAATATCGATTTCATTACTAAGTGATTGAATAAGTGTCGTATTCCTAGATTTTATTTACTCTCAAGTATAAATTCCTCATAGTGTATTTTTGAATATTTCTTTAAATGAGTGTGGTATCTATGTTTTTTTTTTTTTATGTACTCTCAAGTACAAATTCCTCAGAGTATATTTTTGAATATTTCTTTAAATGAGTGTGGTGTAGAAACCACGAATATTATTGCGAAACGAGTGCTGTGGTTATTTACTTGATCTTCAAGGAAAAAACTATAAAATACTTTAAATGAGTGTAGTGTTGAAACCACGAGTATTATTGCGAAACGAGTGCTGTGGTTATTTACTTGATCTTCAAGGAAAAAACTATAAAATTTTATCTTTGATATCCATGCTATATTCACCATTCCTTTTGCATAGTCGTAAAGAGTAATATTACCTGCCATTGTCGAATAATTATTAATCGATACTTGTAATTTTAAGATATAAATTTCTATTAATTTCCTTTAAATTTTATGAAGAATAAACAAATTAAGTTTCTGTCTAACGAAAAGAAAATTTTTATCTAAAACCTCTCCTAAAAATTACTGTTTTATATTCCTTAATAGAATGGAAACTAGAAAAAAATGTCTTAAAAATAAATGCTGGGCATAATGGAATCATTTTCAGAATGGGAATTTCATTCGATACAATAGCGGTTTCCAAAATTTTTGTGACTGCTTCCTTTTATCTTAAAATATAATATACCCCCTCATTTTCATAATAGTCTTATTTTATAAGTACTTTCTACTTGCAATTTATTACCATATAATACGGTATTTAATACAATATACCATTTTTTGTATAAATAAAATTTTTATACATAAAAATATATCTTTATTATGATGTAATAATGTTTTATACAATTAAACAAATAAAAAAAAAACGAAAAATAGAACACATATTTAATACATTCGAATATTTAATATGATGGGTGGTTTGTTTTTCAGGGCAAATTTTCTCAAATCGGATATTAGTGAAGCAGTGCCGGATTTAAGCCGATTGCACCGATTGCACCCAATCGGGCCCCGCGCTTGAGGGTGCCCCGTGTTTGTCAAAGTTTATGTAATTAAATAATGTATTTAAGAATAATATTTTAAAATATATGTATTGTTTTTCAATATTTGCGGAACGTCTAAATGGTACGATATAATAAAGGAAGTTATGGAAGATTACACGAAAATGTCCATACACTCAATTACTTTTTTTGCATTGAGCCCTATCACAATATTTTGGATACAGGTTTGTACCTTATTACAAACTTTTTTAATAACTTTAAGAAAATATTAAAGATAATTGTTAATGCTACAAATAACAAAAATTTATTATAAAAATATAATGTTACTAATACGGTAATTTGAAAATTTATGTTAAAGAGATTTTAAATAAATTAATACAAACTCTCAATAATACAGAACAGCACTGAATTGCAGCATAATTTAAAAATATTTATTGAACTAATCTGTGCTAACATTTTCGGCTAAACAGCCATCTTCAGGTGCATTCAAATCAAAACATCAAAACATGTTTTGATTTGAATGCACCTGAAGATGGCTGTTTAGCCGAAAATGTTAGCACAGATTAGTTCAATAAATATTTTTAAATTATGCTGCAATTCAGTGCTGTTCTGTATTATTGAGAGTTGCAATCAGTATAAGCAGTTTTGTATAGCTAAGTGTATTAATATAAACTTAGTATGAAATACATTACAACTTTTTATTATTCATATGTAATGAATTTAAATTATTTTATAAAAAATAATGAATGCAGTTTTTTGAAAATCCAAATTTTATATTAAAAAAAATTATTTTATGATATCAATTTTGAAAATTTCAAAAACGATGTCATTTTCTTTCATATAGTATGATTCATGTAATTTTCATAAAATATTTTAACCCGTATAATTCTATTGATATCTTCTCAATGTTAAAAACATTCAGAAAAAAATTCAATTTTTAATGTATTAAAATAAACCTTTCAATGTAAATTATCCTGTTATAATATTTATACAATTATAGAAAATAATTATTTTTGTAGATCAAATTTAGTTTATTAAAGCAAATATTTTTGATTATACTTCAACTCATCATTGAATCAAAGGTATAAAATACTGGCATGTGTTTCGCATAAATAGATTTAAAAAAAAAAACAGTTTTAAATACAGAGTGGGCCAAGATAAACTGAACCCAACTAAGTAATGAACATATGAACTGCAAAGCTATTTTATATTTTTATACAAGTAGATGAGTAATCCTTTACAATGAATATCCTAGCCTCCTTTGTGTGTTGTTCACAGCTCCTTACGAAATATTATTATTATTGTGTGTTGCTGCATTCAATATCTTCTCCCATGTCAGGTTTGGTTTATCTTGGCCCATCCTGTATAAAACAAATCAAAAATTTTCAAAAAATATTTTGTTAAGGAATTAATTTTATGAAAAATTTTACAATTCTCTCCTTCATTGTAGCTATTTGTAAATCAAGTAAATCAAACCATATAGCAATAATTAAAAAAGAAAAAAGAAAACAGAATGTTTTTAAAATAAACTTTGTTATTCTATATTCTAGATTTGTAATTGTCAATTACAAATTTACATTCATTTATCTGAATTTTCTGTTATAAATTAGTTTAGTAATTTTATCAGCATAATATTATGTAATTTAATGAAGCTCCACTATAACATGATTATTGAGATCCAAAAATTCCATCTTGATTATAATGGATTAAATTCCATTATAATCAGGTTATTAAAATTGTATAAATCACAAGAAAATAAGTTGTTTACTAAGTACTGCTTTCAGACATTTATTTTCTTTGTCAGGTACTACTATTTAAATGGCTTTTTAATAGATATATAATATGTACTGTTTTGTGTTTTGCTTGTACATAGTTTATGTACAAGCAAAACAATCTTCCTAAGTGCATAGGGAAAGTTTCTCTTTCGTTTGTTATTATAATATATAGTTTTCTTGAAAGCATGTACCTGCTCCTTCTTCCACACACATCAGTAATGTTGTGTTAAAAACTGTAAATTTTGATGCTTTTGTCATTTTATTTTTCTATGAGATTCTTCTGAATTATTTTGAAATACTTTAGGGAGCCACATCACAACTGTATAATACTTCAATTATGGGGTGCACATTATAAAAGGGTTCCATTGTATATAAAATGTTAACATATGCCACATGCTAGTCTTACAAAGAATACAAACAAGATACTTTATCTAAAATCCAAGATCAAATAATTTCAAACTGATAAATTTATCAAAATTACAGTTTTTTAAGATATTGCAATTACCATTGATTTTGTTGTAAATATTAAATCATATTGCAACATATGTGGTAAAAATAAAGTCTGCTACATATCTGCAAATATAAAGCTTTAGAAGGCAATTAAATTAATTTTAAAATAAAAGGACAGCACATATAGTTGTAGTGGCATAAATAATCACTCAATAATTAAAATACTATATAGTCAAAGTCTCAATGATAGCAAAAATTTTTATAAAAAAAATTATAAGAAAATATGATATGAGAGTGAATGTAACAAAAGTTAGTAAAATTGAAAAGCAAAATAACTGCAATAAGTAATTAAAAAAAAATAAGAAGCCAAAATATTGTTTTTGCCTTATTTACATTGTAATGTTCTATATTCTTTTACTTTTGTATTATTATTATTATTATTATTTTAATATAATACTTGAGAATGAGCAAATGTCTAAAAGTTCTTGGAGATTTTTGATATTAAATTTACTGAGTTTTAATACACTTATAATTTCATCAAATCTTATTTTTTCATTTCCTATAATAATTTGAAAGTGTAACAATTCAAATTAATCATCATCCTATTTTAATACAGTTTTTATTTATACAATCATAATATTATTAAATCTAATTCTAATTGCAATCTAATCAGGCAATATTTGTTTTATATGATTTATGATTTATGTTTTATGATTTATCAATATAAATACGGTATATAAATTTCATATAAAATTCATATCAGAAAATTATTGCAAAGTAAAACTCTAAAAATAGGAAATTTAGAATATACTTTAATTTCAGGACATTTTATAATCTCTAATTTATAGGATTCTAAAGAAATCTTTTAATCAACTATCATAATCTTTTATTCATTATTTATTTAAAATTTATGGTAATTTTATTTCAATATTTGTATTTGAAATCATCTTTATCTTCAAGATAAAACTGTTCATCTTAATTTCATCCAGATTATATTATAAAAATAAACTTAAGAACAGATTGCATTATTTTAATTTTTTAAAATTCTCTAACTTTTATATATCAATTGATATTATCTTTAAAATATTATATTAAATCAAAATATATTATTTAAAAATTAATTTGATTTATTTATTTATTTTTTAGCAGCTGAAACCATGATGAAATTACCACTCATTCAAAGACAACCACCACTTCTTGCACCACCAGAAGAAGCAGTAAATGAAGTAAAAAGGCAAGCAGTTGCAGAATTCCAAAAAGCAGTCTCTGTGGCAGAAACCAAAGCTAGTGAACTAGTAGCAGTTGAAAGAGCAAAGATGGAACGACTACTAAGTGAAGCAAGACGTCAGGCAGCTGAAGAAGCTTTAGCAGCAATTAATCAACAAGAAGATTCCACAGAGGTAATAAACATTCCAAAAAAAATTTTAATTTCTAATGATAAATATTTAGAATAATTAAAAGAATAATCTGACTTTGGAATAAAAAACTTTTTAAATAATTATTTAAATTATTTAATATCTAAATAAAAATACAATATTAATAATAATGATGCTCCAAGTACAAACATTTATTACCTTAATTTTATTTATAATAATGTTTTAAATTTAAAAAATATAGTGTAGTATTTATACTATATTCAATAAGTACTATATAACAGATAACAAAAATTTTTTTCTAGTTTAATTACCAAGTATTTTTGTAAAAATTTTTTAAATATTTTATCTTATGCATTTTCTAATCAGCTGTTAAACTGCTTTAAGAAGAAGTACTTTACTGTATTTCTAGTTATAGTAAACAAGAAACTAAAAATAACAGAAACATTCACATTTGTCTTGATTTGGCATTTTCTTGTCAGCAGCTAATCCTTAAACATAAGTACCTGGATATTACAGGTGCTTTCACCTAACTACTGACAAATTTTCAATTAATAAAGAATTAAGCATGAACATGTCAAATATGTGACCTTGTTGATTTTAGACAGGGACAATGCATCAAATAATTCCAAGAGAAATAGATCTATGTTTAGAGGGGTGTGCAAGTAAAGGGAGTTTACCTTTCTGGCTGTTTGCCTATCATTGTTATTCTATATTGTAAGTGTGATTAAGAACAGCTCCTCCGTGAATATTTCACATGACATATTTAAGGTCATCTAATTAATTAAATAGCTATAAAATATCTCTGATTATTTGTATCAAAATTATAATACTGTTCATTCTAGCACTGATTAAAGTTCTGTTTTGGCATTCTTATGTTCGACAATCTATATATGTAAAGTATAGCTGATGAGGACTTAATAAAGTCGAAAGCTCTACTAAATTTGTGTGTGTAAATTTTTTCCACTTTTAATCAGTGCTAGAGAACAATATTATAATTAAATGAAATGGAAAGTTCTTTTTTAAAGTTGTATCAAAATATTTGAATTAAATAAAAAATTGCTTTAATATAAAAAAATAATTTAAATCATAGAATTTAGATTAATAAACATCTATTAAAATAAGTATAAGATAATACAGTTTTAAATTAAAAAAGCAAAAATAACCAAATATGTAATCAATATTTAAAACATTATATATTTTAGTGCATTAGTGAAAGTTGCAGAAAATAGAAATAAATAAATAATTAAAATGCAATATATTGAAAGAGATTGCAGGTATATAAACTAGAAAAAAGTCTTTTAGTGAGCATAAATTAATATTATTAACTATAAAACAAAATAAAAATGATTTTTTTTGAAGTAAGCATTATTTTGTTTAAATATGTAGTGTGTTCGTTATTCAGTTTTGCTAATTTTATTATTTAGATGTTAATTTTTTTGTATGTAATTATATACTGTATTTATATATTACTCTTTACTTACATTTGCAAATGAATTTGAATAGATTATATATTTTTAGCTTTGTAACAGGATGGCTATTTTTTTTCTTTAAATGATTTTTCAGATTTTTATTTTATATATATATATAACGTAAGCATAATAAGCATTTATTTAACTTTTTAATAATTAACCAGTGCACGTGGCATTATATTACTTGTTATTTAATTTTTGCCTCAACATTAGTTGCCTCTCCTCTGTAATAGCAGCATTTGGCTAGTTGCCATATCTTAGAAACAGTTTTGGCCAACACATCATGTTTTTTAACAATAGCCACTATAATACCATGCGTAGGTCTTTCATTTTTAAAGTTTCTCAATATAAACCTAAATTATCAAGCCAAATTTTAGCCCTTGAAACCGTAACGGCTAATTTTTATGATATTGTTTTTTATTATTGTTTGTTTTTTATTTGGATATTGTTCCCTTGAAGTTATTATTTAAAAGTTTAATATATATATATGTTAATTATTCTGATAGAATGTTTATTTTTGGCTTGTTTTTGAAAATCATGAATTTTTTATTTTTACAATAAAAAATAATTAAATGAAGGGTAATTTTAAAGTTTTTAAAATAATTTTGATGATAAATTGAATTTTTTAATGAAAAAAGAAAATTAATTTTAAAATTTCAAAAATAACTATCAAAATATGATAATATATATATATAAACTTAGTATTTTTTTAATGCACACAAATACAGCTTATAGTAATCAATAAAAAATATATATAATTGGCCACTATAAGCTGTATTTTTTTCTGTGTCAAATATGATTAAATTAGCAATAAATAATAATGAAAATTTAATTCTTAAATAAAAACCAGATATTTTTGATTAATCCTAAAACATTATTTTTTCATGTGCATTTTTTAATGCTTAATCTAAATTTTTTTTCTGAATTTTCTATTATGTATATAGATTTTGAATCATTGGAATTTTTAAAAAAAATTAAATGTTGCAATTCATATACTATAAGGAATATAGTAATTACAATATTTGAATTTTATGTTATTATATAAATATATCAATTGTTTGATAATTTATTGCATTTGATAAAGGAAATAATTTTTATAATGTGAAAATTAAAATTTTAATGTAATATTAGTGAACATGTAATTTAATATTGTCTTCAGGTTATTATGACCACAGTGATTAAAGATCAAATGATAGCATTATCTAGCAGTCCAAAAAACATTTTTATTCACTAAAAACTCTTTTCAGAGAGATGTTTTTGGTTACGCTATAGCCATTTTTAACTGCACTTTTTACATTCTTTAGAATTAAATATGTTCTAGAACGTCCGAGGATGTATTCTGTTCAAATTTTTTCTAGAATTGATTTAAAATTTATAATTTATAAAACGTTCGTTTCTTAACAGTTTTAGAAACACGTGTCTCAGTTTCCCGGGGTACATCCGATTGATTACACAAATAAACTAAGAACACCCTTGGACGTTCTAGAAAATCAATCGGATGTACCCCAGGAAACCAGGACACGTGTTTCTAAAACTGTTATGTGTCTCAGTTTCCTGGGGTACATCCGATTGATTACACAAATAAACTAAGAACACCCTTGGACATTCTAGAAAATCAATCGGATGTACCCCAGGAAACCAGGACACGTGTTTCTAAAACTGTTAAGAAATGAATGTTTTATAAATTATAAATTTTAAATCAATTCTAGAAAAGAATTTGAACAAAATACACCCTCGGACGTTCTAGAAAAAAGTTTTTTGGACTGCTAGATAGTGCTATCATTTGATCTTTAATCACTATTACTTGAGAAAGCAGTACACTTTTGATTTTCTTTATTAAGACCACTCTCCAATTTATGTAATACACAACTTACATACATTTAACTTTATGTAAAATATTTTCCATATTTTTTTTAAGATATATAGTATAGATAGATATTGTATTTGCAAGTTATAAGTCCAAATATGTTTGTTTACAACATTTAAACTCATGTTTGAATTATTTATATTTTGTGTATTGTTTGTTGATTTTAAGTATCATACTACTGTTATGATATTGTTCCATATGGTATTGTCTCATTTTCAGTCAGGGAACAATATGGTGTCATAACATTGTAATCACTTAGCTTCAAAGATCAATTAAATCCAAAATGCTGTGAGTTTGTTCTAGTATACAAGATTGCAGTATTGAGGAAATAATTTTGAACTTAACAAATAATTGATTTGCAATATGTATCTCCTTTGTTTATAATTGTTTTTTTATACAGATTGTTCAATTAAATGAAAGACAATAAGATATAGTATAATCTTGATATCCAAAGTAATGAGAAGTATGCATGTACAGAAATTTTTTTGATAACTATACAGATATTTGGTGTATATAAAACCAAATTAATATTTTTCTATTTCACTACAAAAATCGTATGTATATATATATATACTGATAATGAGGTTTTGGGTATATTGTACAAATTATTTCAGATAATTAGGCTTTAGGTTAATTATAGCGGTATTAGTGTTATCTGCTTAAGTACTTAATATTGTTAAGAGATTAATTTCTTTTTATAACTAAACGTATTAAGATAAGTCATATATGCTAAAATCATTGTCTTTAATTATAATTTATTTTTGTAAATTTATTACATAAATAATAATAGAAAAAGAAATATAATCCATTATTATTACAATTTTGTGGTTTTATATAACTTAACCTTCACCAAATAAATATGTACTAAATAAATATGAAATTATATATTGTATATATATTAACAATTATTTATTAATTATGCTATGATATCACCATCCCTAGTTAGGTTGAATTATGATTAATTTCATACTAACTACTAACTTACGAATAATTTCATACTTACTACTAACATAGTACAGTAGAGTCCCAAAAACTCGGCCTAATGTGGACCGAAGGGTGGCCGAGTTTGTGAAAATGCCGGGTTATCGGGAACGGTTTTAAAAAAGAATAAGTACGAGTGTTTCCTCAGAAAATACAGTACATGTATGTATTGGTTGCTTGAGAATACAACAGTTTACAAAGAATGCAATACTGTAACTCAAACTTGAACTGCTCAAATACCTTTAAACAAAGGGAAAGTACATACTTTATGAAGGCATAGAGTCTTTACTAATGAAAATTAATGAATACACAGTGTACAGGGTGTGGCCGAATTATCCGGACTGCCGGGTTATCGAGTGCCAAGTTTTCAGGACTATACTGTACTTTTAATTTCTATTAACATACGAGGTGTGACAATTAAATAACTGGACTAGTCTTAAAAATTAGCTTTATTGAAAAAGTAGTGAATACGCAGAATTCCTGGATATAAAATACATCGCATTTGCATGCTGTGTAGGAACGACCATTGCATCCGGTCTATGAGACTATATGGTGTGGATTCAATACTAATCCCAGCCAAGGACGACGGGGACCGCGGGAGGGCCCGACTTCGTGATCATGATAAGGCCCTCTGCACACGGAGCGTATCGTCATAGACGCGTTCTAGACTCCGCATCGTTTGCTCGCAGCGCGACCTGTTTTCAAATGCATGTCTGTACACGAAGCAGCAGCGTAGCGTATTCGTCATACTTCCCAATGCAGCGCCACCTGTTTTCAAATGCATGTCTGTACACGAAGCAGCAGCGTAGCATATTCGTCATACTTCCCAAGCTTCACGACGCCCGCCGTACCGTACTGCCGTTCGCTAGCCGTATGAAGCTATGCTTAATTTTATACTCTATACGGTTTCTTCAATAATAAATACAAAAAAATTATTACAAACAGTTATCATTCCATTCTGAATGCTAAGTCTGTGTTATATTTATTTAAGTTATTGTGTTTGTTTGTACTTTGATTTATTGTAGATGATAATAAAAATTAAAACAAGATGCTGTATTACATATAAAGTTTTTAATTTTAGAAAATTTATAACTTAAAAAGTTTCTAAATAAATATTTTACTTACCTTACGTTATCATGATTCTTTCTTCTCCACTTACAGATTCACGCATGATACTATTTTGTCTTTGAATAGTAGGACTCACAATTTGAACAAGTTCTCGAAATGTATTTTTAGTCATTCTATAAAATGTTTGAAATTTTGCATCATCATCTGATAATTCCCTAGCAGTAATAAACAACCTATTATTTACATTTATTTCAATGTAGGAATGAACCCAAAATCGTCTGTAAAATAAAAATATATGTTTCATGAAAATTCCCAAATATTATTGAGTCGAATAGTTGTTTAATTAAGAATCTCAATGTCAAAAACGAATATAATATACATTGTACTATATATAATATAATATTTTGATATAACATATATTTATATATTTGTGGTATTTAATATTTATGGTAGCCTATATATAAATACAGGTAGGCCTCGATTAGCGCGAATAATTGGTTCCACGAATTTCTTGCGCTAATCGAAGTATTAACTCTATGGAAAATATGGTAATTGGTTCTTGCTTTGTGAGATTCCGGCCATTAGCTAACTTCACAATGAATAACTCTTAAACAGTTAGTGTTAAGTTTATTGTAAATATTTATTTTCATATTTTACATCATTGTTCATCATCTAAATTAATAACTTACCAGGAATTGCGTCTCATATCATCATCAAACCAACCGCCAAATCAAAACTAAAATAGCGAATCGAAAGCGGAAGTTGAGCGCCGCCTGGCCGCCAATTCTGGGTCGAGAATTGAGTGAATAGGCCGATTTGCAATTAAGCATTGCAACTTTATTGAATCAGTAAATTAGTTCCAGATAGCATTAATAAGCGAAGTTAATGAACCAATGAGAAATTTTTAACAAGTTTTCTATTTGTTTATTAGCAGAATACGACAGCAAAAGATAACAAAAACAAATATTTTTCACAAGTTTTATTTTAAATAAAGAAATCAGATAATAAACAAAAGAAAATAAATAATATCGGTAGTACAGCAATATAATAGGCAAATAAATTTGTAAAGATATCCTTATTTAAAAAAATTTAACAAAGAATGCTTTTATGTCGCTCAATCACATCCATTTTTTGCTGTAGCGTAATCACTTCTCTTTTTTTCGTTTCCTGTTTTATCATCAAAAGTGTTCTTCCTTTTATCCATTTCGATACTTTTTAAAAGAGAAAATTCTGTACTCTACTGTATGTATACGATAGCAAAGCTAAGTAATAGTACAGTAATGTTAAACAGTTAAAGGCAAAAAGCCCATCTTTCTGATGTTTCACCCCTTCAAAATCGTGTGACCGTTCTTGGACTGCTCCTCGTCCGGTTTTACTAACCGAAAATTAACGGTAATTTGTTAATTGACATCATAAAAGGAGCTTTGTTAGTAAGACTGATCTGTGTTTACAACTCGCGCTAATCGAATCTTTTCTCTCGCTAACCGAATAACGGTATCAATTTTTTAAGTCGCGCTAATCGAATTCGCGCTATTCGAAGTCGCGCTAATCGAGGCCTATCTGTACTCTCAAATATATACTGTATATCAATGGCGGATAATGAACTCGAAAACTAATAGGATTAGAATTTAAAAAGTTATTTAGATTAATGTAATTATAATAATTCGTGAAATCGATAACTTTAAAAAATTACGTTATAATCGTGAATCACCAAAAATATATATCTAAAAATATCTCTCGCACAAAATTATGTATTAAGAATACATTGGATACAGGATCCGACTGGAGTGGCCTTAATTCTCCATAAGGCCCGATCCCTATTATTGAGCCGCTCATGGATCGATCTGGCTTCGGTCAAATAATTTTTGCTTTGTAGCGAATCTGTTTACACTATGGATAACGGTTATCTCCCATTGTGTAAACAGTCTCACCGAGAAAGATAGCCATAATTGCTAATTCTTCGGATGAAAAATTTAATACTTTTTTCTACAGCGCACTAACAATAATCCTGAGATCGATTTTAGACTTACTAGTGAGCGAATATTTGAACACGTTATAAAATAACCGGACTGAGAGGGGGGGAGAGATCGAAACGTGAGCGGCTTGATAGTGTGGATCTGGCCTAATTCATCCGCCAATCAGCAAACTAGCAAAAATAGTGTGCATTCCTACCTCTTAGCACTATTGCTCTAGGGTAGTGGTGCGCAACCTGTTGGTCGCGATCCTTCAAGGGATGGAAGAAGGATTGTTGAGAGTCGTGAAATTCTCATGTTGGATAATAAATTTGCAATTGAAACATCTAATAAAATTAATTTAAAAAATACATGAAAATTGCTCAACTCATTATTGTGTGTCTGACCACTTTTGTGTTTTAAACCAACATTATTTAAAAGAAAAGCTATAATCCATTAAATATGCATTTCCGACACTGTGTTCATAGGACATTTTTGTTTTTATTATTTTCATGAGTAGAACCTGCCTGGAAGTTTGTCGGTGGACTTTAGGAACACCCTGTATAACATAGGCTTACTGTATATCGTTTTGTAACGCAAACATCTTACCTAGCATGATCGAATATCGATCATTTTCAAAATGAATTGATTCTAGAATAACTATTCTCATATGCGGCCAGCGGAAGATTTTAGTACTGCTATAAATGATATTTTAAACTTTAAATTGGAGAGAAAATTTTAGAACTATATATGACTACATTAATTTCCTATTTATTAGGTTTATAAAAACAATAAAATGCTAAGAATAAATTAACAGAAGCCAAAATAAAAATAATAATAGAGTAGTATAATCATATTTTCAATAACTGAAACGAGTAAATCTTATCCAATTAAGAAATATTTTTCAAATAAGAATATATTCAAACATATTTTATTTTGACATAGTTCTTTCTTATATTTTATTTTTGCTTCTGACAAGTCTTGTATTAATGTAGCCACCAGAAGTTGCTGGTGTCTGTTGTCTGATGCCTACATTCGTAGCCACACGAAAATTAAGTAAAGTTTTCAAATGATGTTCCAAGAATTAGCAATTAAGAGGTAAACTTCTTTCGACGAAATGTTGAACGTTCCCTAGCATGATGAACTGTTTTTCCAAACAATATGGCCTTTTTTAATGCAAATATTAATAATTTTTATGTATTAAAAATCGAAAAGTATTGGGCTTCGTTCAGCTACATCGAAATGGATAAAATTCCATAACTTATTTGCTGCTTCAGAAATTATACGTTATTTTGGTTAAGAGTATTTTATTTATTTATACCATTCCCATCGATGACTATTTTCTGATTTGTTATTTATATATTTGCATATTAGTACATAGTTGAGTTGTAATCGTTGTCATAGTGATAGTAGAGCAAATGAATCAGGAACTCGAACCTTTTGGCTGGTTGCATAAATGAATGGGATGATTTACGAGAACCAGTTGAATCCCAATCAGTTAAATTAAATAACAGAAGTTTATTTATAAATTTTCTTTTTACCACTTAATGACTTCAAATTAATCACATTTATTAATACTAATATAATAATTAATCAATATATGTTAAATATAGTCAAATAATTATTATAAAACTATATTAAAAGGGCGAAGAAAAATTTCTTAGATTCTGAAGCCAAGTAGAAAATAGGCCTCTTATTGAAACGGAAAATTTATTAAAACAAAAAACATATATAAATTGTATTTCATAAGTTTACATTTTTTATATTACTTATAAAATTATTTTTTATCTTCTGACTCCAGCGAATTTACAAATTATTTTAATCAGCATGATTTTTGAATTTAAAATAATAATAATAAAATAAAATTAATATCTTCTGACTCCAGCGAATTAACAAATTATTTTAATCAGCATGATTTTTGAATTTAAAATAATAATAATAAAATAAAATTTAATTAAATTCCAATAAGAAAATTGGAGAGGTTTG
Source organism: Olivierus martensii (assembly GCA_000484575.1). NCBI lineage: Eukaryota > Metazoa > Arthropoda > Arachnida > Scorpiones > Buthidae > Olivierus > Olivierus martensii. Next base: position 18,267 of record AYEL01079334.1, read on the forward strand.
TAAAGTAGAGGGTTCGATTTCGTCAAACAATGATGAAATGAGACCGCCCTCTACAAACAAATAAGACAATGTGATAACCTTTGTTAAATGATAAAACCAAAAGATAATTTTTTCTTTTTCCAAGAAAAAAAATAAAGATATTTATGATCGAAAAAGTGTCTTCTATGCAATCGGACCAAAAGTTTCAGAGAAAGAGAGAGAGAGAGAGAGAGAGAGAGAAAGAACTGGACATCTACTAAAGAACTCTGTCAAAGGAAAATAGTTTCCTTTGCATCCAACTCCGAGGTTTTATCCTTTCGACCGACATTGTCGGAATTGTATTGGAAACTCTCTCTGAAATAAAGGAAGTTGTTTGTTATCAAATGGAGTCTCTGTGTTACTTAGTCGCTGTCTCATTATCCGTCCTTATTCACTTCACAGACCGCAGGTAGGCCAAGGTACTAAGTGTTTCATATCGTCCGCAAGTCTGACATATCATGTTAAATTCCATAGCTCTATATCGAAGCACCCAGTGCAAGCATCCATTTACAGGACTCTTAAACAATGCATATCTTTTAAAAAACAGATTAAATTAAAAAAATGATTTGTGAAGTTGTTGTCTTATCAACAATTGCGTAAAGAGAAATGTTCTGTATTCCATTTCGGGTAGTAGGCAGGCAGACAGCGATATTTTTTGAAGACGTCCAATCGATAAAGTTTTCGAGAACTTATTACCGACAACCGTGATAATCTCTTCAAATCGTCAGAAATACAATGGTTGACAATTTCACTCGCTTTATCGTCCAATCGATAATGTTTTCGAGAACCTATTACCGACAAACCGTGATAATCTCTTCAAATCGTCAGAAATACAATGGTTGACAATTTCACTCGCTTTAGACATCCTTGCGCGTACAATGATTTTTCATCGAATGATAAAGATAATTAACGATAATTAAAAAAAATTCACTTATGGGCTGATTGATTTTTATTAAATTCGATCACTGGCATTTATATTCTAGCATTTATATTCAATAATCGAATATATGAAACATTTTTAAGAAAATGACTTTATGAATTATAATGACCCTCTTCCATGAAACTTCTTTATAAAATACGATTCAAGAAAATTCTAACTTCTGATGATTAAATTAAAGATTATTAGATAACTATTTCATTATTCAGTGTCTGGATAAATATCGTTTTGCTAGATTTTATATACTGCCAAGTACACCCCCGTAGTATATTTTTCATTATTTCTTTAAACGAAAGTGGTGTAGGAACCAAGAATTTTATTGCGAAACAAGTGTTGTGGTTATTTATTCGATCTTCAAAGAAAAAACTATAAAATTTTGCGTATGATATCCATGCTATGTTCAACATTCCTTTTGCATATTCGTAAGGAATATGTAAAAGCAATATTGCTTGCCATTACCGGATAACTATAAATCGATACTAGCAATTTTAAGATATAAATTTTAATTGGTTTTCTTTAAATTTTATGAAGAATAAACAAATTTTCTCTCTCTTTATTTTTATCTAAACGCCTATTCTAAAAAGTAATTTTTATATTCCTTAATAGAATGGACACTGGAAAACGATTGTCTTAAAAATTAATGCTGAGCGTAATCGGATGATTTTCAGAATCGCAATTTCTTCATATACAATAGAGGTTTTCATACTTTGTGTCTTCACCTTTTATTAGGAAAAGTTGAATCTTCCCTCATTTTCATAACAGTCTAATTTTATGAATACTTTCTACTTACAATTTAATAGTACAATAGAATATACCATATTTTGTATAAATAAAGTTCTTATACATAAAAAATATATATTTATTATGGTGTAGTAATTTTAGCACAATTAAACAAACCTTATAAAAAGAAAAGCAGAAAAAGAAAAATAGAATACATGTTTAATATAATATATTCAATACGAAGTGTGGCTTGTTTTCCAGCAGAAATTCTCTCAAATCGAATATTAGTGACGATATCGCTAATCGAAATTCTTTTTTAATGACTAAACTAGATCGATATTTTGACTTTAAAGCAGCTATAGCAGAAAGTTTCTGACAGTGTCGTAGCTACTGCTCTAAGCGCCTATACCTCAAGATATAAAATGCTCCTTTGTGAGATGGACGATGGTAGTGATCCCTTAAATTATGCACCTGTGGCAGTGGCCACCTTCGCCATAGCCTCGCTACGGCACTGATTTCTGAGTACACAGATATACTGTATATATTTATGTTGAATTATTTTTTCGACAAAAATTTGAATTTATTTTTTGTTTCTTTATCTCAAAAATGATTGATTTTTGTTAATTCTATGGCAGTGGCCATCTTCGCCACAGCCTCGCTACGGCACTGATTTCTGAGTACACAGATATACTGTATGTATTTATGCTGAATTATTTTTTCGAAAAAATTTGAATTTATTTTTTGTTTCTTTATCTCAAAAATGATTGATTTTTGTTAATTCTTGCGTGTCCTCTTGCAACAGACTAATGTTCACCAGTGTGAAGTTGGCCCCCCACTTTTGAATTTTAAAATTTTTTCTTTTGCATTCGTTTGCACCTCGTTAGCACCTTTTGCACTTTTAATAATTTCGTTTGCACCCCCACCGTTTGCACCCCAGTGCCAAAACAAAATCGGTCAGCCCCCAGTTTCGAATTTTCGAAATTTTTCTTTTGCACTCTTTAGCAAAATAGTTTCGAATTTTCGAATTTTTTCTTTTGCACTCTTTAACAAATCGTTATCAGCTTTTGCTGTTTTTTATATTGAGGTTCTAGACCCAACGGTTTGGCCCCCAGAGCCAAAATAAATTCGATGAGACTAGCCTGATATTTGCTTCTTTATTGATGTCATTAATCATAAATCACTTCATAACATATCTACTTATGCATAGAAATACCATAATTTACTAGCAATTATTATAAACAAAATAGTTATTTCTAAATACAAAAAGTATTATAAGATATCAGTCTATACTTATTTAACCACATTATTTAAAAGAACTTATAATGAAAATAAAATAATATCGAATTTTATTAATTCTTATCACTTAAAGTATTCAGTAATTTGACTATTTTCTTTCACAAATCCCTAAATAAACATACTCTTAAAATATGAATTTTTATGGTAAAAAATATGAATATTACGCAAAAAAGTTTTATTTTGTAATAAAACTTATTACATAAAAAGCATAATATCTATATTTATTCCTTTTCCATAGAGGCCAAAATTAAATAAACCATTATTTATTAATCCAAGCAAACGGAAATTTTAAAATTTTCATATCGTATATACAATATATATACTTTTGTATATATGATATTAATATACATTTATAAAGCATTAGAATTAAACGGAAAATTATTGTGTAAAAATAAATTATTTCGAAACATCTAGTTTTATAGATTTTTCGGCTACAGGCTATCTTGAAAAATAACAAAGGCATCAAATAAGTTTTGTAATAAATATTATTTTTCTTACAAATATAATTGAATGATTTGAATAATATTCATATGCTATCTTAAAAACTCAAATTTTAATAGAAGTTTGCTCGTGTGTTTTGAAATTTAAAGAATCCAGAATCGACTATTTCAGAATATTTAGTGATTAATAATTTGAAAAATATTATATTTTATGTAGATCAGTTTTAAATTATAATAAACAATATAAATCAATAACTTCTATTAGTAAACATTTTGTACATTTTTTATTTAATTTAATACCGAGCAGAATATTACGAACAAATACATAACAATAAAAAATGGGTTTTATTAATACGCTATAAAAGTAAATTAAAATGCAAAATATTTAATTCAATACTACTACAGAATATCCATCATTTTATTATTTGTTTTCGAGTAGAATTTTATAAATTTGGGTCTTAAAACTATAATGTGCTCTATTTTATGCGGCGGGCCGTATAAGATACTTTCGCGGGCCGGATCCTGCCCGCGGGCTACCTTTTGCCCACTCCTGTATTAAGCAATGGTTTGAAAATTATAGTAATGGCTTGAAGATATTTAAAACCCAACCAACTGTAACATTAGATGTTGGACAAATGCCTACAATTAGTCTAAGATGAAAAAAACATTAAATCATTAGCCTATAACTGAAAAATCTATAAAACTACAGTAGATGTTTTGAAATAATTTATTTTTACACAATAATTTTCCGTTTAATTCTAATGCTTTATAGATTAAATAGGTTTCGTTTTTAAAGTAAAACTTGCATGTTAGAAAAGAACGCATTAAATATAAAAATATTCTCAACGATGTTTCTATTTGATTATGAAATATGTGGCACCTTCAGTATAGGCTTCACTGCAGTTAATCGGTTATTTGCAGGAAAGTTATCAAGAAATGCTAACTTTTTCCGAGAAAAGAGATAATAGAATTTGTCAAATACGGTTGTATATACAAAATAATTTTCATGAATTTGGGGTAAAATAATAAGTGAAAAATTTTATTAGTAAGAAATTTTTTTAGAAAAAATTTTAGGTATAACAATTAAAACTCATTTGAATAAATTTTTTTATTTTTAATTTTAAAGGTGCTCATCTAAACTTTATTTGAATAGCTCGAGATCAAATAAAGTATTTATTTGATCTGGAGCTATTCAAATAAAAACAACTCGAACCTATAATATTTATTTTTAACTTATAGAAATAATTTCATAGTAAGACAAAAAATAATAAAATTAAAACAAATGTATATTCATATCATATATACAAAAGTATATATATTGTATATACGATATGAAAATTTTAAAATTTCCGTTTGCTTGGATTAATAAATAATGGTTTATTTAATTTTGGCCTCTATGGAAAAGGAATAACTATAGATATTATGCTTTTTATGTAATAAGTTTTATTACAAAATAAAACTTTTTTGCGTAATATTCATATTTTTTACCATAAAAATTCATATTTTAAGAGTATGTTTATTTAGGGATTTGTGAAAGAAAATAGTCAAATTACTGAATACTTTAAGTGATAAGAATTAATAAAATTCGATATTATTTTATTTTCATTATAAGTTCTTTTAAATAATGTGGTTAAATAAGTATAGACTGATATCTTATAATATTTTTTGTATTTAGAAATAACTATTTTGTTTATAATAATTGCTAGTAAATTATGGTATTTCTATGCATAAGTAGATATGTTATGAAGTGATTTATAATTAATGACATCAATAAAGAAGCAAATATTAGGTTAGTCTAATCGAATTTATTTTGGCTCTAGGGCCAAACCGTTGGGTCTAGAACCTAAATATAAAAAGAGCAAAAGCTGCTAACTATTTGCTAACGAGTGCAAAAGAAAAAATTCGAAAATTCGCAACTGGGGGCCAGTGTGAAGTTAGCCCCCCAAAGTTGTTTTGGCTCTAGGGGCCAAACGGTGGGGGTGCAAACGAAATTATTTTAAGTGCAAAAGGTGCTAACGAGGTGCAAACGAATGCAAAAGAAAAAATTTAAAAATTCAAAAGTGGGGGGCCAACTTCACACCGGTCTAGTGTTCTCCTACTGGGGGGCGTCCCATAGTTTGATAAACCCTGCGATACAAGATTCCGAATATTAATACTCAGCAAATACTCTTCCGATTATTATTGAAAGGATTCCGATTATTATTATTGAACTGATGGATTTCACTATTCCATTCGTTGGTGGTTTCCAAGACGACTGGAAAAGTTGCGTGTTGTTGTGAGTGTACACTGCAAGTGACAACAGAAACTTGTTAAAAGTAAAAATAAATACATTAAATGTACAGTATGAAAAGTAGTTTTTATATATATATATACATAATAAATATATCAACGATTAGCCGAACATTATGTCTCAGTAGGACTGCACAAGCGCGTTAAACGGAATGGAATTTTAGATATTTCATCCTTATTCGTGACGAACATTCTGTTGTTATTTGAGAGTGAGCGGTAACGCCACGCGCCGGTAGCAATTATGAAATCATTCGAACGATGCTACGCGGATGAACAGTAGAGGTCTCATTGTTGGAGCAGTAAAATAAAAAATTGAGCTTGAAAACAGAAATTATTTCGATGATTCTACTCTGATTTATATTTTCTTATAATCGGAATATTCCAAGTATTGTATTTCAATAATCGATGCCTTTATAATTTTCATTCGAATATTCCCAACACTATTAAAATTATATAAAATCGGCTTATAGAAATTGATATATTACTGATTTCTTAAGCAGTGATGGAGAGTTCGTTTGAGTCACACTCTTGTCTAACATTTATTTTAACTCCATTAATCAACGTTGGTAAAGTTTTTGGATTAGATTTTGTTATTTCTTGTCGTTGCGTACAAAATGAGGCATCGAAAAATAAAAAATTATTCTTTATCTACGAAATATACAGCAGTGTGATTGAAACATTTTTATGGATTGTTGCGATCCTTTTCTCCGTCAGAATATATGATCTTAATCTGTATGCTTTACGAATGATTCACATGTATTATGAATACAGTTTTGAGGCTGCAGTTGGATGGTCATTCTTTTCCATCTATGCAGCTACTCAGTTCAGTATCCTGAAAAGGAAAAAACTTTCGTTACATTTTTTGAAAAGCAGTTACTTCGAAGAATGGAAAGTGATGGAGCAACTAAAAAAATATATATTTGTATTTATTATTATGCTGTTTGACTGGTTTGTAATTGTAACTCTAACTACAGAATTTGCGTTTTATGCAGATATAAGAAGACAAAATGGAACGGAAATCGAAGCATTTACATCCACAATTTTTCACTCTGTTTGGTTGTTTTATGTTTGTGGGCAAATTTTCTCATTTATTTTTTTCTTGTGTGTATTGTCAATTCTTTTGGGAAGAAGATTTAACAAACTATCCGAAGAGTTAGAAGAATTAAAAACCAGAAGACAGTTTTTAAAGGAAAAATTGCAAAATATTATACATAGACACAGTGAATTGAGAGAAATATTCGAAATGATCAACGAAAATTGGAAAGAATTGATATGTTTAATATACACTCACTCTATGTATGGAACTTGCATTTTTGTTTATGCTGCAATATTCGTAAGAATGGAATCGAAACTGAAGATCACCATTGTACTTGCTGCTATGGTTTTTGTTATAGGAGTGATATCAGTTGGATGGGGAATGTCGTTGCTAGTATCACTGGTAATATAAATTTACTTATCAGTTATTATATCAATATAAATATTATTTATATAATCGATAAATGAATGATACATATAACAATATAAATAAAAATTATAGCAAATTTTTATTAAATGCAATGTATATATATCTAATTATTTTTGATTCCTACTTTCGAGAAAAAATACCTGTGAGAAGTTGGCCCCCTACTTTTGAATTTTTAAATTTTTTCTTTTTCTCTCGTTTATATCTCGTAAGCACCTTTTGCAATTTTAATATTTTCGTTTGCAGCCCCACTATTTGATCTCCAGAACGAAAACAAATTTGGGAACTAACTTCACACTGGTCTGCCCAGTTACGAATTTTCGAATTTTTTCTTTTGCACTCGTTAGGAAAGCACCTTTTGCACTTTTATTATTTCGGTTTTTAGACCCAACGGTGTGGTACAAGACCCAAAATAAATTCGATGAGACTAAGCTGATATTTGCTTCTTTATTGATTTCATTAATCATAGTTAGCACCTTTTGCACTTTTATTATTTCGGTTTTTAGACCCAACGGTGTGGTACAAGACCCAAAATAAATTCGATGAGACTAAGCTGATATTTGCTTCTTTATTGATTTCATTAATCATAAATCACTTCATAACTTACCTATGTATGCACAGAAATACGATAGCATTTACTATCGATTATTATAAACAAAATAGTTATTTCTAAATACAAAAAAGTATTATAACATATCAATCTATACTTATTTAACAACATTATTTAAAAGAACTTATAATAATTATTATTTTATTTTCATTATAACTCAATAATTTGATTATACCTATCTATGCACAGAAATACGATAGCATTTACTATCGATTATTATAAACAAAATAGTTATTTCTAAATACAAAAAAGTATTATAACATATCAATCTATACTTATTTAACAACATTACTTAAAAGAACTTATAATAATTATTATTTTATTTTCATTATAACTCAATAATTTGATTATTTTTTCACAAATCGCTAAATAAACATACTCTTAAAATATGAATTTTTATTGTAAAATATGAATATTACTCAAAAATTTTTTTATTTTATAATAAAACTTATATAAAAAGCATAATATCTATGTTTATTCCTTTTCCATAGAGACCAAAATTAAATAAAACATTATTTATTAATCCATGCAAACGGAAATTGTAAAATTTTCATTGTAGGTTATATGATTAAGCATTGTTGCAATACTTTTGTGTATATGATGTGAATATACATTTGTTTTAATTTTATTATTTTTTATCCTAATATGAAATTATTTCTATATGTTAAAAATAAATATTATATTTATTTTTAACTTACAGCTCGAGTTATTTTTACTCGAATAATTCAAATAAAGTTTAGATAAGCGCCTTTAAAATTAAATATAAAAAAGAAATTTATTCAAATGAGTTTTAATTGCTATAATTAAAATTTTCTCTAAAATTTCTTACTAATAAAACTTTTCACTTATTAGTTTATTCCAAATTCACGAAAAAATTTTGTGTATACAGCCATTTTTTCTCTCAGGAAAAAGTTAGCTTTCTTGATAACTTTCCTGCAAATAATCGCTTAACTACAATGAAACCAATATTGAAGGCGCAACATATTTAATGATCAAATAGAAACATATCCTTGTGAACATTTTCATATTTAATGCGTTCTTTTTCTACACGCAAGTTATTACTTTAAAAACGAAATCTATTTAATCTATAAATCATAAGAATTAAATGGAAAATTATTGCATTACTGTTCCACAAGTAGCTTATGGAACGATGATGCAATAATTTTTTTCCCACCATTTTATAAAAATAAGTTAATTCAAAACTTCTACTTTTATAGATTTTTCATTTATAGGCTATCTTAAAAATACAAAAGGCATCAAGTACGTTTTGTAATAAATTTTATTTTTCGTATAAATATAATTGAATGATTTGAATAATTTTTAATGATGCAACAGTTTTTTTTCACCATTTTATAACATTAAGTTAGTTCAAAACTTTTACTTTTATAGATTTTTCAATTATAGGCTATCTCTTGAGATATAACAAAGGCATCAAATATTTTCACCATTTTATAACATTAAGTTAATTCAAAACTTTTACTTTTATAGATTTTTCAATCTCTTGAGAGATTTTTCAATCTTTTTCTATCTCTTGAGATATAACAAAGGCATCAAATACGTTTTGTAATAAATTTTATTTTTCGTATAAATATAATTGAATGATTTGAATAATTTTCACATGCTCTTTTAAAAACTCAAATTTTAATAGAACTTTGCTTGTGGGTTTTGTAATTTAAAGAACTCAGCATCGACTATTTCAGAATGTTCAGTGGTTAATAATTTGAAAAATATTATGTTTTATTTAGACTAGTTTTAAATTATTGTAAGAATCCGCATCGGACACCATGAGTCAATTTATTTGGATTAATTTAGAATAAGGCTGCGTAGATATGTGGCACACGGAGTCCGGGTTAAAGGAATAAAGAGTACACAATACACAGGCAACTCCATATATAAAGTCATATTTATTTGAAAGAGATTTAACAATAAATTGATTACAGATATAAGAAGAGAAAAATCAAGGAAACGAACTATATTATGCATGAGCAAGACTGACTATGGCGTAAATTGATTACAGATATAAGAAGAGTAAAATCAAGGAAACGAACTATATTATGCATGAGCAAGACTGACTATCGGTAGCAAAGGTTGACATATCGCTAGTCTGGCGCTACACTTGGATGAGTCGGACGTTTCGGACGAGTCGGAACTGATACCCCTTAGAGAGAACAATTTCTTCTCATCTCCTTTGTGTTATTTTTCAACTGACACACGCATCACACTCTCCGTCGTGTCTCTCCTTCCCCTCTCCTTTTATTTTTCTTTGGGAAGGATATGATTCAGTTATTGGTAGCAAAGGTTGACATATCGCTAGTCTGGCGCTACACTTGGATGAGTCGGACGTTTCGGACGAGTCGGAACTGATACCCCTTAGAGAGAACAATTTCTTCTCATCTTCTTTGTGTTATTTTTCAACTGACACACGCATCACACTCTCCGTCGCCGCCGTGTCTCTCCTTCCCCTCTCCTTTTATTTTTCTTTGGGAAGGATATGATTCAGTTATTGACATCATCTCGATGTTATCATTATTGATATGTTGATGGAAAGTTCCGTGTTCTCCGTCCGATTTTGTAACATCCTTCCTCCTTGTCCAGGCGATTATCAGCCCGTTTTATCTAAGTGTGGAGACACGGAATTCAGGCCTGTAAAGAATGTCACTCCACTCCTTATCATAATTCAACGGGGAGCACTTTAAAGAATAGACTGCCGTGGGTTGTGTTTATCCCGCAGTTGGTCCGAGGTACTCGGTCCTCCGCAGCTGAGAAAAAGAGTATAAAGAACTTTAAGATTAAAAGGGACAGTTAAGCATCGACCAATCCGCGCAATTTGCGCGAAACTTCTCCCTAGAATCGTAAATTTCGAAACAGAAAGAGATTACGTATCGCGGAAGAAAGATCGTACTTGTGCAGGTGTCCAGGGACTAACGCAGCAGACCCCATCTGCAGTAGAAAATAATAAACAACAGTCCGAAAGCACCGTGATCCGAGAATTTGGATGAAATGTCACGTTTTCGGTCACGGACTCGGCGAAGTTTAAAAAGGGGGATTGGCTGCCCGCATCAGAGTTGTTGGTTGTTGATTGTTGCGAAAAAGGGAGAGAACGAGGAGGAGAACGAGTCGGTCCCCGATCGCCGAAGAAGATATTCAGTCCCCGATCGCCGAGGTATTAAGTGGTTCCTGCTCATCGGAGAAGTCGGTCCTGAAAAATCGAGGAGAAGAAACCTATCTATCCGCTCCAACTAAAGTGAAGTTGGATACAACGATACTTTGACCTCAGGGACTTACTCAGTGACGCCGTTTTTACTTTCACTGTTCCTCAGCAAAGGACTGTCGTCGCCCGCACCGCAGAGAACTCAGTGTCGCCGTTTTTACTTTCACTGTTCCTCAGCAAAGGACTGTCGTCGCCCGCACCGCAGAGAAGACGTAGTTCCGGATCAATCAGGAGAGACTTCCAACATCCGAACTAAAAGCAGAAGATCGTCAGAATAATGCCCACTCAAGGTATTTGTCTCCGACCATAATTGCCGGGTTTTGATACTGTAAAACTCTCTCTCTCTCCAATAAAGGAAATTGTTTGTTTTTTCAAACGTAGTCTCTGTGTTTGTCCTAGTCTCAGTCTCATTACTTGTCCTTACTCACTCCACAGACCGCAGATAGGACATAAGCCTGTTTTATATCGTCCTCGTGTACACCACATAAGTTTATTTGAAAGTAACGACAATCGGGAGATATAAAGGAAGCTAGATTTCGTTTCGTTGATTTTAACATGTTAATAAAATTTATATAAAAGATGATAAAATTATTCAAAGTTAAACGATACAATTAATATAATAATTAATAAAAATCGGTTATAAAATCGCTATAATAATATAATCGAATAACATAATCAATATAAAATATAAGTGATACAAATATTAAGTAAAGCAAAATGCATGATAATTATAAAATGAATATTAAAATATAAGCGCTATTTCGCGGATCTCACATTATAATAAATAATATAAATCAATAAGTTAATGAAATTTAAACAAAATTTAATGAAAAAATAAACAGGACAGGGGTTTTAAAATTTTCTTCTAGTTTCCACAGATTTTGAGAAAAATCATTAATCCATGTAAAAATGGACACTCTAAAAGAATATATTTGGTACCTACATTTCTATTAACAAATGAAACATTATAGAAACAATTTTTATATACAGTGATACCTCGGTTCACGAACACAATCCGTTCCTTGATCCTGTTCGTGATCCGAAATGTTCGTAATCCGAATCAATTTTTCCCATTGCAATTAATGCAAATCCAAATAATACGTTTTTTATCCTAGAAAAAAATTTTTTAACATGTTATGGCTTTATGTGTGGAAATAATACAGAAAGGAAATAAATATAACAGTAATATTAGAAGAAAGCATGTTTAACACCACCTTCACTAACACTTTTAACTTTTTTGGGAGCCATAATAAGGGATAAATTTAATTAAATAAAGAAAAATAACTAAAATATCAACACTTGGGACTCTACTGTACCCATGTGAGCTGGGTCAACTGGATTGCTACTGGGGGCGAGGCTGTGCGCAGGGTTTTGTTTGCCGCGAGTCACGTACGCCCCATGCACTCCGTGCGTGTGTGTTCGTGAACCGAAGCATCGTTCGTAAAGCGAAGCAAAATTTGTTCGCAAATGGTGTTCGTAGACCGATTTGTTCGTGAACCGAGACGTTCGTGATCCGAGGTATCACTGTACTTTTTATCTTCTGTCAGAATTTTTGATATCTGATAAGTCTAAGTATACAATTTCAATTAATTAATTTAAATCCTTTTCTATTTTAGATGTACGACAATTTCCTAGCTATCCGAAGATTTTCGAATGAAGAATTTTCATTAGAATTTAAGTTCAAGGTAGGCTAGTTCACATATTTTGTACTGTTTTCTGATGTAAAATTTATTGATTAAAAGTAATATCAGCTCTCATTTATATTTCAATATTTTTATCAAATAAATATGGAAATTGTTATTTTTATTCTGATAGTTATAAATATAGATTAGAACAATAAATGAGTCCTGAAACTCTGTTAGAATTATAGTAATTATTAAACTTCAAATATTACCTATTTAAATAAATATTAAGCATTCCAATTAAATATTGACTAGGTTTACATGTTAATTTGATAAACATAATTTATAATACCTAAAGCAGTGGTACTCAACCAATTCATTCTTAATTTGTGTGCAGCGAGAAATTAAGAATGAATTTTATGTATGTATGGAATAATTTTCTGAATCATATATAATTATAGTGAAACATGATTGGCTGGATATCCTTATTGCAGTCAAACCACTGTACCGATTCGTATAAATAGAGTATCGTTAAAAAAATCTAAACTTCGAATTTCTGCGACAGGAAAATTTTTTGTCGTTATTCATAATTTTCAAATTAAGGAATGAAAATTAAATTAAAATTATAGTTTCTGTAAAAAGATAAAATTCGCAGGTGGCGCTATAACTTAGGGCAGCGATTTAACGATCCTGTGTACGAGTATGTCTATAATCTGAATGTAATAAATAGGAATAAATATAATAATCTGATAGTAAAAATTCGTTATTAAATCTAAATTATTTAAAATATTTAGGTGTGCCGCCAAAATTTAAAATATTAAAATGTGTTCCTCAACAGAAAAAAGATTGAGAACCACTGGTCTAAAGGAATATTAATGACATTTTGTTAAAATTATAAATTTTTGGAAATATTATTGAACATTTGAATTATAATTTAAAATTCTTTATATGTATCAGAGTTTCCATTTAATATTATTTCATTCAATATTTCTCTTTTTAAATAGGAGAAAATTAATTAATTTTAATGAATCGATCGTCAGCAATTGTATTTGCGTATTCTGTAACAAAACCGAAATCAGTTCATCATACTTTCTGGATAAGATTTAAAATAACCTAAATAAGGTTTAAGATTCATGAGTTTAATTTAGTTATGTGATAAAAATGAAAGATTTTGAAACAGTTAACAGGTTTTCCATTTACAATGGGGTGGAAAATATGGAAGAAAAACATTTAATTATTATTATTATTATTTTATTTTAATAGATAGTTAATTTTATGAAGAGATTTGGAAAAATTCCGGTGGGAGTTTCTGTTGGAGGATTTTTCTATGTCAAGAGAAATTTTTTGATACGGGTAAATTGATCGATATACTATTCAATATTTTAATTAAATTAAATAAATGATATATTAAAAAATTCTTTATGAATTTTCAGGTGTTGAGTGGTTTGTATTCCATATTTTCTTCATTAGTTCAAGTAGGTGGGGTGATATGTAATAAATAGGAATAAATATAATAATCTGATAGTAAAAATTCGTTATTAAATCTAAATTATTTAAAATATTTAGGTGTGCCGCCAAAATTTAAAATATTAAAATGTGTTCCTCAACAGAAAAAAGATTGAGAACCAGGTCTAAAGGAATATTAATGACATTTTGTTAAAATTATAAATTTTTGGAAATATTATTGAACATTTGAATTATAATTTAAAATTCTTTATAGGTATCAGAGTTTCCATTTAATATTATTTCATTCAATATTTCTCTTTTTAAATAGGAGAAAATTAATTAATTTTAATGAATCGATCGTCAGCAATTGTATTTGCGTATTCTGTAAAAAAACCGAAATCAGTTCATCATACTTTCTGAATAAGATTTAAAATAATCTAAATAAGGTTTAAGATTCATGAGTTTAATTTAGTTATGTGATAAAAATGAAAGATTTTGAAACAGTTAACAGGTTTTCCATTTACAATGGGGTGGAAAATATGGAAGAAAAACATTTAATTATTATTATTTTTATTTTATTTTAATAGATAGTTAATTTTATGAAGAGATTTGGTAAAATTCCGGTGGGAGTTTCTGTTGGAGGATTTTTCTATATGAAGAGAAATTTTTTAATACGGGTAAATTTGATCTGTGTACTATTTTAATTAAATTAAATAAATGATATATTAAAAACGTTCTTTATGTATTTCCCAGGTGTTGAGTGGTTTGTATTCCATATTTTCTTCATTAGTTCAAGTAGGTGGGGTGATGAAACACGAAAAGAAATGCCTTTCAAAGAACCTGAAGTTCAATAAAACCTATGCACTTAGAGCAACAAATTTTTCATAGTGATTTATGCAATTGGTCAATGATACTAAAAACATGAATTTTTGTCTTCTTTAATATAATAAGAATCAAGATAATTAAGTAGTTTATTCATATTGTTTGATGAAGAAATGAGTCAATTACTTCATCAGTGGCTATTCCCCAATGCACTAAGAATACTGTAAATTTAAAGCATTCTTATAGAAATGTGGGAACCGTGGAGCGACAATGGCGTCAGGATATTTTTGATAGCCAAAACGCAGATATGTGGCGCTTTTGTGAGTAAGGACGGAGAGGAAAATCTCCAGTGATGCAATGATAAGACAACGATACGGTTGAAAAACAAACCTGGATCTTTATTGAGAGAAAGAGAGATATCTCTTTTACAAATGCTGCTGACCCGATCATAGGGAGCAGAACATTTCAATACAGCTGGATGATAAATACCTTTAAAATTAATAAAGTCCTTAGAGTTCTAGTTGTCAAAATTTTCTTTCAATACACAAGCTGACTTTTCCTTGGAACAGTTCTTTCTCTTTCTTATTGACGATTTTTTCTTTTATTTCTTTTTAGCTCCTTTCGGTGCACACACAAACACACACACACACACACACACACGATAACACAACTTGTGATTTTCAATGGATCCTCGGGCCGCTTTCGGAGCACACCTTTTCTAACAGCACCTTCTCTCACTTGTCAGACTCTGCTGACTCTCACTATCTGACTTGGACTTTTTCTTCTTACCTATTTTCTTTTCTCCTTCCCCCGTATTTTGTTATTACAAAGTTTAACCTTTCGTTTACATTATCGTGTTCCTGGCGACACCTACACGCAATTTAATCTCGCGTCGTCGCCATAATAACTCGTGTTTCGTCAGATTTATGTTGCTGTATATAAAATTTCGCGGATAATCGAGACACAATAATCGATTGTTTATAGTTGTTAATTTAATAGCTATCTCAGGTTGTTTATATTTCTTTACACAACTATTTCTTTTATTTATAATTATATATTCTACCTCTTTTTTCGTGTTATTTATTGGGAAAAGTTTCCGTAGCGAATGAGAAATTCCATCCATCTAAACTTCACATTCCTTTTTCTTTTTTAACTTATCTATTCATACAATTAATGGTTCATTATAAGAGAATGCGCGATGCACGTTTATATAGTCGCGATTCTCCACAGAAAGTTATTATTTTTTTTGCTAAAACTTATAAATAAATGTTTTTCTTACTTATAAATAATTCATAAATCATTTTATATTTTAATATAAAAGGAAAATTAAGTACCATTATAAGTCATAATATACAGTTTGTCTTAAACTAACATATGATTAACAAATATTTGGGTAATATATTAGTATAATGTAAAAAAAATTATTCTCTAGAATTCAAATTACAGTATTTATCGGTATAGAACAGCGTTTCTCAAACTATGGGTCGCGATCCCAAATGGGGTCGCGAAGCGAAATGCTGGGGTCACAAAAATTAAATTCAAATACTTGAATTTCAGATTATATGTAATTTCACAAACGTCCAATATTTAACGTATGACAACATATTATTTTCAGTGTAGTTGGCTGATTGTGTTCATTTTAATAAGTGTGTAAGCTGTGGTTGGTTGATTGTGTTCATCTTAACAAGTGTGTAAATGACTTATATACTTGTACGTTTTATTTCATATTTAATATATGTGTATAAATGATTTATGTATTTGTATGTTTTATTTCATATTTAATACCTGGGATCGGGAAAAATGTCATAATGAAAAATGGGGTCATGAATGAAAAAAGTTGGCAAAAAATGTCGTAATGAAAAATGGGGTGATGAATGAAAAAAGTTTGAGAGCTAGTAATGAAAAATGGGGTCATGAATGAAAAAAGTTTGAGAAGCGCTCGTAATAAAAAATGGGGTCACGAAAAATCTCATAATGAAAAATGGGGTCGTGAATGAAATGGGGTCATGCATGAAAAAAGTTTGAGAAGCGCTGATCTAGCAGAGCTAGTAATGAAAAATGGGGTCATGAATGAAAAAAGTTTGAGAAGCGCTCGTAATAAAAAATGGGGTCACGAAAAATCTCATAATGAAAAATGGGGTCGTGAATTAGGGTCGCGAAAAATCTCGTAATGAAAAATGGGGTCGTGAAGGAAAAAAGTTTGACACGAAAAATCTCGTAATGAAAAATGTGGTCGTGAATGAAAAAGTTTGAGAAACGCTGGTGTAGAAGATGCACCTATTTTTGAAATGGTAAATTTCAGAAAAAATTTTAAAAATTATAGCTAGTATGATGGAAATTTAAATTTTAATAAAAATAAAACCGAAAGTCCAATAAAGAAAGATATTGGATTATTTCTTATTATTTTTGTATTATTCAACTTTAGATTCATTACTGAGATGATCTTCTTTATCTTCCATATGTTCATAATGTGGGGATCCGGAAACCCGCTATCGCGGAGTCGAGGAATGTGATGACGATGTAGAAATGAAATAAAAGGATGTAATAGATATCGTTATTATTATTTTCGAGGTAATAAATTGTAGATGGTTTGTTCAGGTGTCAATGCAAAGTCTAAGACTTGACACCTGAACCATCTGGGAAGCCATCCCCACGAAAGGCAGCGGCGAGGTTGATGTTTTATAAGAGGCGAATTCGCCGGCTTCGCTAGCCTTAGTTCCGCTACGTTTCACCTCATTTTGGTTTCTACCTGTACGTCTCGACCGCCGCACCGGGGATCGCCCGAACGAACCATCGGATATTGTGTGTGCTCCTCCACCCGTAGTTCTAAGCTTCTACCTAACATAAGTTATCATTACGCCTTTATACACTCTTGCATGTGTCATCACTTAGGTTGAGTTAGAATGGTTCTTTGCTTCTTCTACATTTTGCATTTAATTTTGGCCCATAACAGCTTCCTTAGTACTCTATTTGAGTGGAAAGGGGGCAATCAAATTTAGCCACCAAGCTTACCATACAAAAGAAAAGATTAATTTTATAAACTGATAGTGAAGCATATGATGGCTTTTTACTTTTTCATAAATGAATGTTTTTAAAAATAAGTAATTCAGAAACTTCTATCAATCATTTTAAAATAAATGTCACTTAAATTCATATTTATTAAAATATAAAATATCAATAAATTGTATACATCTGATTCCTATAAAATATGGGAGATAGTCTGTATTATATGAATCCATATTATACAAACCATATATGTTATATGTGCCTTGTATAACATGGTATAGTCATGTTAAATGAGCTCAAATAACACCATATAATTGTCTTATATGAGCACTATTACAATTTTTTGTGATGTTATACAAGTACTGTGTTTATCATTAACCTATAGTAAAACTTCAGTAATTCACCATCCAAAGCTTTGGAAATACATTAATGTTTTAATTGTACATTAGCATACAGTATACATAAATCAAAAATGTAGACCCAATGCATTAAAACAAGGAAACCTTATTTATTCTCAGGAACATTTTTGATTGTTACTATAGACCTATTTCAATTGCATACATGCAACTGAAGTTGGGCCACAGTTAGATCAAAAATATTTCTAAGAATAAATAAGTTTTTCCTGTTTAAAACTTTGTATGTACAGTATTTGCATTTTAGTAACAGGATGAGTTTTATAAATATAAAACAGCAGATAAACTAAATAGAGATTGCGAATGCAAATTATATTGATTAACATTTTATGATAGTGAAAGAATTGTTCCATCATTATCCAATTTTTAACTAACGTATACATTCTTAAATATAGCAAGAAAAATTTTACTAATTACAAACTTATATTTAGCAACGGATTGTTTATTTCTGTTTTCATAAATTTCAGTTAGATTTAAAATTAATATTAGAAATAATGTAGATCTAGATAAACAAGAATTATAGGTTATGATATATGTTATATATTAAATCTGGTTTAGTATTTTATTATAGAAATATTTCTTAAACATTCTAATTGTTTTTATCTAAATTAGTGATGATATGTATTAAAATGAAATCCTTATTGTAAAGTATAATTGAAATTATCGGAGAAGCTTTTTGGAAAATTAAAATTTTTTTATTCTGGTGATTATCATAAATTAGCCCATTTGGTTCAAAGATTTACTTAGCTAATTAAATGGTACACTAATTAAATGAAAAGTTTGTTTAGAAAAATATTTAATTATTAAGTTATTAGAAAAATGAATTTTTATTATATTAATAAATAAAGCAAATATATACTGATGACAATATAAATTGCACCTTTATTTATTTTATTATGAATTATAAATTTATAATTAATTCTGTTAATTTATTCTAGAAAAATAATGTGTATTATGAAACTAATGTTAATAACAGTGTTTCAGTTAGAATTATGAATAACCTATTGTAATTTTAAATAAAACAATTAAACAGTGCAAATACAGAATGAATCCAATATCAAAATAGATATAATTTACTTTCGCTGGTTAAGATAATTACTAATAAAACAGTCTTCCGCACTTATTTAAGCGAAAACTATATTTTAATAATAATTATAGATCTTTTGGCTTAATAAAGCCATCCTCAGTATCAACACTTTAAAATAAAACGAATTAGCAATTAATTCATTTTATTTTAAAGTGTTGATACTGAGGATGGCTTTATTAAGCCAAAAGATCTATAATTATTATTAAAATATAGTTTTCGCTTAAATAAGTGCGGAAGACTGTTTTATTAGTAATTATCTTAACCAGCGAAAGTAAATTATATCTATTTTGATATTGGATTCATTCTGTATTTGCACTGTTTAATTGTTTACTTTATATATATTTATTATTTTCAAACAAAAATTCTATAAATAACACAATAGAATTTTTATAGCTTTTATAATTAACTACTTTTTTAAAATTCTTTTATTCAAAGATCTCTATTTTTTTTTTTATACAGTAATTGCAATTTTAATTGAAACTGTGCTGTTTCAATCCAGCAATTTAAAACATTTAGAAATAGCAGAAAATATTTGAATTTTTATTTTACTATTACGAAGTACTTATATTACTATTCTGTTTTTCTTGAAATAGTAGTTTGAAAAACTTAATCTGTAATTATAGCCAAGAGAAATGTTTTCAATAAGAATAGCTAGATTCGAAATAAATTTTAAAGCACAATTATTTCTTGCAAATTACTTCTTGAAATTAATCCAAGAATTTTTATAGCTGTATCAGAATAATTAGTATAGACATCAGCTGCATGCATATATTATAACTCACTTGTTTGATATATTCTATATAAATATTTTAACATTCACTCCTTTCCAAAAATTCTATCGAATAACAAATTGTATTTTAATCAAGTCATTAATAAAAATATACATAAGAGGAAATAAATTGAATGTCTTCATTCTGTAAAAAGATTTAAAATTCTTTAAAGAAAGAAAAAAAAAAAATTAATTGAAACTTTTGATAGAGGCATTTATCTGCAAAAATTGCTATTGTAAATTATATATTCTCATTAATATCTTATTTCTCTATAATATGTTAATAAAATATAATTATTATATTTCCTTAATATTTTATCTGTCTTAACTATTCAAACCTTTATGCAGAATAAAACAAATTCTATATCAGGAGAATACTGTTTACTTTCTCTTGTTAACAGCTACATTGGTAATATGAGTAATGCAAAACAATCTGAAGAATATTAAATCCATCTTCAGCTACACTAGTTAACAAAATATTAACTAGGAATTATATTTCTGTTTTATTAATAAAACAGAATATTATCCATATTATATTAATGGGAATAAGGAAAGTATTAATAGTGAATATTAATTCTGTAATAAATTACATTGAAAATATAATACTGTTTTGTAATATGCTTACATTTCAAAAAAAAAATTGATGATTTATCATTTTATTTAACTAGATATATATAACTTTCTCTTGTTTTTGCAACTTCATATATAGAATAGTTGCTTTTGTAGATTAGCTGTTAAAGATGCTATTACTATTTCATATGATTTGTGTTTATTTTTAATTTTTTCTTCTAAATTTTTGTAATTTGACTATTTAGCTAATTCACCATTTTCTCAGTCCCATACTTCTAGAGATTACTATTTCAGATTCTACTGTGTAAATTTTTTATAAATTTACACAGTAGAATCTTCATAATTTGTAATAATACTAAATTTTTGTAATTTGACTATTTAGCTAATTCACCACTTTCTCAGTCCCATACTTCAGAAATTATGAAGACTCTACTGTGTAAATTTTTTATAAATTTACACAGTAGAATCTTCATAATTTGTAATAATAATTTCCATAAATTTCTAATTGAAACAAGTTAATTTTCCAAGAAAGAATGACGAATTGTTGAGATTCTACTATATCAGTATCATAATTAATGCTGCCATATAATAACCACTACAGGTGAAGAATGTTCCTGATACTATTGAAGAAATATCTAAAAAGATTGCTGTCGAAAAATAGCATTGACCTATTCTCTGCATGAATATATTCTCTGTAGATATTTTTATATTCATCCATAAGCAAACCATGCTATTAAAATATTCTGTTTATCTACATAACATCCTTACTTAAAGTTTTAGAACGATAATTTTACTTCTCTTAATAAATGAAATTAAAAATTTTTAAAGAATTTTTTTCATTAATAATTATTTAATATGATTGATAAGCTGATAAGTTTAAATGATATTTTTCACCATTTATATCAATATTTTAATCACTTATAAACTGAAATTTTATTTAATGTGAAAATTATATTTTATCTAATATGAAGCAAATAATCCATTCTCCGAAAATCAGTTATTGTTGTTATCAAATTATCATCAAAATTATTGTTTTTGTTCATATCCATTATCAATATAGAATGATTGGTTATTTTTTTTTATAGTGTAACTTCTATTATTAGTAATTAATTAACAAAATAACTGATAAATTTAAACACAGGATTGGTTTATGTTTACTAAAGTGAAAAATTTTAAACTTTTTTTGGAGAAAAATGTGATTTATTTGTAATTTTTTTTAATTAGTAGTTTTTAATCTAATTTTGTGTGTGATTAAATATATCCATCAAATATCTAATTAATCAAAAAATAAAATATTTTAAATCAAAAAATATTAAAGTATAATAATATGACAAGCAAATTTGATAGCAGTAATCAATAAATTTTATTTGTCAAAGAAATTTAAGTTAACTATTTACTAAATAAAATTCAAGCAATAATATATTACTTAAATATTATTATACATTACTTTAAATGTTAAAAGAAAAATTAAAATTTTTTAATATATCTCTGAATAGAATATTTTAAAACTTTTAAAGATAGGAAGGTTTCCTCCGAAAAAAATAAATTAAATTTTTATCCCTTTCAGCAATATTTAATAAAAATGTTATTTCTAAGACATTTATCATTTTATTTTGAGCATAACTTTCTAAAATCCGAATTTTGTTAGTCATTAACATTTTATACAAGGTGAATCTGTAAATGACAGAGAGAATTTATTTTGAAATCTTACTCGATCTTGTCCATTTTTGGTTTTGAATATTTGACATGTAGGCTTTAGAAGATACAAAATTGATAAAAACGCAATACCTAGCCCCTGGAAAAAAGTCAAACTTGATAAAAAATTCTGACAAAAGGAGAAATGTTTTAAAAGTTTAATATTTTGAATATGTTAAAATATAAAGCGATAACAAAACAATTGATTTTTTGAAGTATTTTTTAAAACTATATATTTGTTTATAAAAAGTTATTAAGATAGAGAAAACTATGACTATAAATTTACAGATAGGCAATTTTTTTTTCGTATTTTTTTTTTTTTTAAGTTATACTTTGCTTAATAGAATTCATATTTTAAGTAGTAACTTTTTCAAATTTATTCTTATGTAAACAAAAATTCAAAGTATATCGAATTTTTCTTTTCTATTTAAAATTTACATTCTGATTTTGTTCAGCATAATTAATATAATTTAATATTCAAGATGATGATATATTAATATGTTGTTTAATGAAGACCTATATGTATAATAGCAGATAATGTAAATAGACATTGAAAATATTGATTTGTTTGCCAAATTTTTACAAAAAATAAACACAAAAGATTCTTTCATTCACAATTTATAAAAAATTCGAAATTAATAAAGGATGGTTTTTTAAGATATCTGTTCAATTTTAGACAGATTTTGCAAATAAAAAATATAAAGACTTCACCTGGAATGATATTTAACTTATCGTTTGATTTAATAATCTTTGTTAGAACATCAGATAATACAAGCTTTAAATAGAATAAATAAATTTAAATGACACAAAATTAAATTTTAAATTACTTCAAACATTGTATTTGATACAGTAATATTAGTTAAATAGAATGTTATGTCAAATAGAATATTTGTAAATGACATTCAAAATCTAGTTATGAATGCCATTTTAAATTATATGTTCTGTTGTAATGATTAAGTTAGTTGATACATTGATGAGAATTATTAAATTAAAAGCATTAATTATATTAAAGAGCTGGTGCTGATATCTTTCTTTATTAAACTGGACTCCGTTATTACAAAATGCTTTCATAGATAAGCTTTATTTTATCTCAATTAATAATAATTTCTTTATTATAATTTTTGGTTATATAAAATATATATTTTTTTAATAAAAGGAATATTAGTTAAATAGAATGTTGTGTCAAATAGAATATTTGTAAATGACATTCAAAATCTAGTTATGAATGCCATTTTAAATTATATGTTCTGTTGTAATGATTAAGTTAGTTGATACATTGATGAGAATTATTAAATTAAAAGCATTAATTATATTAAAGAGCTGGTGCTGATATCTTTCTTTATTAAACTGGACTCCGTTATTACAAAATGCTTTCATAGATAAGCTTTATTTTATCTCAATTAATAATAATTTCTTTATTATAATTTTTGGTTATATAAAATATATATTTTTTTAATAAATTTAATGTGAAATTAGTCTTTACTAAATAAAATTACATATTTGGCTTTCATTAAAAATTTATGACTGTTTATTTGAATATAAAAGTATTTATTACTTTATAAATTTCATCATTTGTTGAGTTTTATTTTCGATGAAAAATTTCCTATAATAGATTCTCTTATTCATGTTTCTGTAGAGTAAATGCTGATAGTAATATATGATTAAAGATGATGAAAATTATGGACAAAAATTGTAAAATATTAAAAAAAAATTATCTATAATTCAATATCTTTAGTTTTCTATCCATTTCGTGTTGTTGATAGTTTTTGTAAATGAAAAATTGATAGAAATGGTGAATTATTATTCATCAGATTTTTTTTTTTTTTTTTTTTTCATTTTGATCATAACAGAAGAGAGAAGTAATTTTTAATATAAAGTTATATATATGAAAGATAAACTAGCAGTATTTTCATTAATAAATAACATATTGTTTAGTAGAACTATAATTAAATATAGAGAACTTTTCTCAAACTTTCTCAAACTTTTAACTCTCAGTGTTTCCTATTGTTCTATTAAGAATATGTCTTATATTGTCCTCAACTGAAACTTGATGATTTTAAAATTCATCTTTTAGTGACATTTTACCTACTTAAAGAACTCACATGATCGTCTTTATTTTATTAAACAATTTTGTTATGCTAAAGTTAAAAATTTGATGTTTCATTTTTTATTTATTTATCATAAAAAGATTGTTATGATAAAATTAAAAAAAAAATTATAAGATGATAAAAAATAAAGTTCACTTAAAATTGCATTTAATTGTTTTGAAGAGAAAAAATGTTAATTAATTTATATTTTATATTTTTACATCCTAATAATTTTTTATAAACTTAAATTTAATTTTCTCAGAATTTTAAAGAAAAATCAATTGTTTTTTGTTGTCACTTTATATTTTGACATACTTTCTTAAGACACCATCAAACTTCTAAAGATTTTTTCCTTTGTCGGAATTTTATCAATTTTGACTTTTCGAGAATCTAGACATTGCATTTTATCAATTTTGTGTCTTTTCCTAAAACCTACATGTCGTATTCAAAACTGTAAGTAGACAAGATTGGTCAAATTTCAAAATAAAATTTTCTTTGGCATATGTGGATTTAGCTTGCATAAAAGTTTTCATGATCTAACAAAAATCTGCATTTTAAAAATTCCTATGCTTGATAAATCATTTTTTTTTTTTTTAAAGTGCTTCAAAATTAAATAATAAATAGATGAAATGCAGTAATAAATTCAATTTTCTGAATTTATCAAGATGTCCGAGAACTTAAAAATAACTTTATTGTTGTTGAATTATAGTATTGCACATTATTAATTAAAAATATGAAATGTAATTTTTTAATTATAAAAAATAATTTATATATTATTTAATAGGTGTGACTTTTAAAGCAAGCTGCAAATTTAAGAATTGATACTTCTTTTGTGTATCATAAGTGCATGTTTTTTTTTTTTCGATAAGATATACTATAGTTTCCAAATTATCATTAAAAATTATGGTATTATACATATTTTTAATGAATTTTAGAAGATTATTTATTTGAATAATTGTGACTGGACAAAAGAAATTGTGCAAATTATAGCAAGATAAATTTATTGCTTTATTTGGAAGAGTGTGATAAGTAATATCCACCCATCTTTCAGTTCATTAAGATATAGGAGTCTTCCCAGGTGTAATAGTCAGGTGTGGCATGGTACTATCGAACTATCATATAATCTTCTCTATAGTGCAAGTTTGATATTTTTCAGATGAATAATAGTTCTCTCATTATCATCAAAATATTTTGCTAATTAGCTTTTCCAAATAATGCAGAGTTATATGTACTTAACGTATTTATTATTTTTTAATTCATAAAAAATTTCAGGTTTTTATCAAACATTGTTACCCGTAAGATAATTTTTATTATTTATCATATAATCTGAAATCATTGTGTGAACTGAAAAAATGTTTTGATTTATCAGAACATAAAATCGAATTTCAGAAATTTTTTATCAAATCTTGCATTTTATAGATATTTTTTTTTTCCTGTTTTATATTTCATTTAAAATGATCATTTGGATATAAAATATATTTTTTGTATATAATTTAATATAGTGTAGTATTATTTAATAAGATAAATAAAATAAGTAGGTCTCATATCTGTTTAATAATTTAAAAATAATTTATAATATACTAGTGTTTATTATTCTGATGTTTTTATTGAAAATACTGTGCACATAATTTATTTAAATGACATTAAAAATTGTTTATCGAAACTTATTTAAAACATTATCCTGTATTTTATTGCAATTTTATTTATATGATCTCTAACTAGAATCCACAGTTATGATGCAAATATGTTAGAATAAAATTACATATTTGGCTTTCATTAAAAATTTATGACTGTTTATTTGAATATAAAAGTATTTATTACTTTATAAATTTCATCATTTGTTGAGTTTTATTTTCAATGAAAAATTTCCTATAATAGATTCTCTTATTCATGTTTCTGTAGAGTAAATGCTGATAGTAATATATGATTAAAGATGATGAAAATTATGGACAAAAATTGTAAAATATTAAAAAAAAATTATAATTCAATATCTTTAGTTTTCTATCCATTTCGTGTTGTTGATAGTTTTTGTAAATGAAAAATTGATAGAAATGGTGAATTATTATTCATCAGATATAATTGTATGACGATGCTGAAAAAGTCCACGTGTTTCTGAAATGTTGTAATTTTATAATTCTGTGATGTATTTGTTTATCAATCCACACAGTATAATATACTAAAGATTTATTATTGCAAAGAATTTATGACTTTCATCAATATAGATGAAATAATATTTAATTTAATGCTATTTCCTATATAAACCATTGTAATTTGATTATTTATTAATTTTATATTTATTCTTTTATATTTTGAAAGTCTCGAATATTGTCAAATGAGACAAAGTTATACAGTATAATTTTGTCTCATTTCTTTTTAGGAATACCTGCCATATAAAACAAGATACATATATTTCTCTTTTTTTTTTTTTTTTTTTTTTTTTTTTTTTTTTTTTTTTTTTTTTTTTTTTTTTTTTTTTTTTTTTTTTTTTTTCATTTTGATCATAACAGAAGAGAGAAGTAATTTTTAATATAAAGTTATATATATGAAAGATAAACTAGCAGTATTTTCATTAATAAATAACATATTGTTTAGTAGAACTATAATTAAATATAGAGAACTTTTCTCAAACTTTCTCAAACTTTTAACTCTCAGTGTTTCCTATTGTTCTATTAAGAATATGTCTTATATTGTCCTCAACTGAAACTTGATGATTTTAAAATTCATCTTTTAGTGACATTTTACCTACTTAAAGAACTCACATGATCGTCTTTATTTTATTAAACAATTTTGTTATGCTAAAGTTAAAAATTTGATGTTTCATTTTTTATTTATTTATCATAAAAAGATTGTTATGATAAAATTAAAAAAAAAATTATAAGATGATAAAAAATAAAGTTCACTTAAAATTGCATTTAATTGTTTTGAAGAGAAAAAATGTTAATTAATTTATATTTTATATTTTTACATCCTAATAATTTTTTATAAACTTAAATTTAATTTTCTCAGAATTTTAAAGAAAAATCAATTGTTTTTTGTTGTCACTTTATATTTTGACATACTTTCTTAAGACACCATCAAACTTCTAAAGATTTTTTCCTTTGTCGGAATTTTATCAATTTTGACTTTTCGAGAATCTAGACATTGCATTTTATCAATTTTGTGTCTTTTCCTAAAACCTACATGTCGTATTCAAAACTGTAAGTAGACAAGATTGGTCAAATTTCAAAATAAAATTTTCTTTGGCATATGTGGATTTAGCTTGCATAAAAGTTTTCATGATCTAACAAAAATCTGCATTTTAAAAATTCCTATGCTTGATAAATCATTTTTTTTTTTTTTAAAGTGCTTCAAAATTAAATAATAAATAGATGAAATGCAGTAATAAATTCAATTTTCTGAATTTATCAAGATGTCCGAGAACTTAAAAATAACTTTATTGTTGTTGAATTATAGTATTGCACATTATTAATTAAAAATATGAAATGTAATTTTTTAATTATAAAAAATAATTTATATATTATTTAATAGGTGTGACTTTTAAAGCAAGCTGCAAATTTAAGAATTGATACTTCTTTTGTGTATCATAAGTGCATGTTTTTTTTTTTTCGATAAGATATACTATAGTTTCCAAATTATCATTAAAAATTATGGTATTATACATATTTTTAATGAATTTTAGAAGATTATTTATTTGAATAATTGTGACTGGACAAAAGAAATTGTGCAAATTATAGCAAGATAAATTTATTGCTTTATTTGGAAGAGTGTGATAAGTAATATCCACCCATCTTTCAGTTCATTAAGATATAGGAGTCTTCCCAGGTGTAATAGTCAGGTGTGGCATGGTACTATCGAACTATCATATAATCTTCTCTATAGTGCAAGTTTGATATTTTTCAGATGAATAATAGTTGTCTCATTATCATCAAAATATTTTGCTAATTAGCTTTTCCAAATAATGCAGAGTTATATGTACTTAACGTATTTATTATTTTTTAATTCATAAAAAATTTCAGGTTTTTATCAAACATTGTTACCCGTAAGATAATTTTTATTATTTATCATATAATTATTGCATTTAATCTGAAATCATTGTGTGAACTGAAAAAATGTTTTGATTTATCAGAACATAAAATCGAATTTCAGAAATTTTTTATCAAATCTTGCATTTTATAGATATTTTTTTTTTCCTGTTTTATATTTCATTTAAAATGATCATTTGGATATAAAATATATTTTTTGTATATAATTTAATATAGTGTAGTATTATTTAATAAGATAAATAAAATAAGTAGGTCTCATATCTGTTTAATAATTTAAAAATAATTTATAATATACTAGTGTTTATTATTCTGATGTTTTTATCGAAAATATTGTGCACATAATTTATTTAAATGACATTAAAAATTGTTTATCAAAAATTATTTAAAACATTATCCTGTATTTTGCAATTTTATTTATATGATCTCTAACTAGAATCCACAGTTATGATGCAAATATGTTAGTATAAAGACTATTTAAATCTCTCTTTTTATTTCAGAACAATATATTTTATATTTCTGCTATACTAATAAAATTTTCACATATTATTTTGTCATTTCTTTGGATTTTATGCAAAGTGTATTTTTTATTCATGATATTCTGTCTGGCTTTGATGGTCTAATCTTGTTTCTTATACATAATCTTCCGTTCAACTTTTCTATACATTTGTCATTTGGCGATGTTTTCTTATTGTCTTACCTCATTCATTTTTCTATTCTTTAAAATTTCATCACCACCACTTAAGTAATTTTGCATAATCATGATTGTATTATTGTTATAATACATCATCATGATTCAGTTTACATCATTATTAAGAAAATTTTTTCATCAAAAAATTGTATTTTTTGAAATTTTCATTTGATAAAAACTAATTATTAATAATTCTAATTAAGCAATCAATCATAATACAATTCGTCTTTCAGTTGCCTTGCTTATTTAAATTTATTTCTTTAGCTGAAGATAATTTTTCATTTTCTATAGACAAATCAATTGAAAAATAGAATCAATCTTCTTTTATATATACAGGCACATATAATTTCTTACAATTATTTAAATAAAAATGCATTTTTTTTTTTTTTTTTGCTTATGACATAGTGCATATCAATTTATACAACTTTTTTTAATTTTGAGTTTCTTTCCATCATTCCTCGAATGAAGAAATTGATAAATGAGATCTGTAAAGCCGAACTTTGTAATTACTCAAGTAATAAGTTTTTAATAGCAATTATTATTTCTGAAAGTATTTATTAATCTTTGACAACAGTAATTTTCTTTATTATTTATAAAAAAAATACTAGTAATGATGTAAACTGTATAAAAATGATATTAATAAGTGCTTTTTAAACTGATTACAGTTAAAAATTGATTAATATCATTATAAATTAGAATCTTAAAATCTTTCTTACTCAGTTTATAATTTGTTTCATAAGAATTTTTTTTAAATTTGAAATTATAGTTTATAAATGATTAATTTAATATATGGTTGCATCTTAATTTTTAATTATAAATAATAAAACTATTATTTTTTAATTTTAATAGTTTTCTTAATTGCGATTTTATCTACAACCTTAAACTTTAAAAATGCCTCAATTTTTCTAAAAATCTCTGATAAGATTCATTATAAGCTTTCGACTCGTGTTGCCGCAAAGTGGAATTAAATGAATTGTTAAAATTAATAGCCACTTCCACATGGAAACTGATAAATTATTTGCTGCTGTTTTCGGGATATAATGGAGAGGGCATTAAGCCGAAATCAAATGAAGCATCTAGAAATTCAAATTTTCCGAGCACAACAACAGATTTCTATACAAAATTAGTTGACAATTAATTAATTTAAAGCTGTAAAAGTTTTGGTTTAGAGGAGGTTAATTGCATTGTCTACCGTGCTAACATTCCCTTAGGATTTCTGCACTCTAAATAGTGCAGTGTCTGCTAATTTGCAAACATGATTCACATTAATCAGAAATGCTGCAGTTACTCACCTGTGCTGTGAATAATATTCCACCAAATGTGAGATGCATGTATTGACTTTGTGATGATATGGTTCCAAGTATCCAGCAACTTTTCAGCATTTTAAATGTTGTGGGAAAATTTAGTAAAATTAATTTTGACTGGTCTGATTTTAAAATTCGTGCGACTGCAAACATGACATTTAAAGTTTGCAACAGAAACAGTGCATTAACTAGAGAAGGAAGTAATTTCCGACGAGAACTCGATAACAGTTGAAGTAGTCTTTTAAACCGCGATCGATAGCGTATAATGCAGCGTGTAGACAACCTTTTTACTGGATTCGCGCTATTTTAAATGTCGTAGATCAGCGCTAAGCACGATTTTTTCGCGTAGGAGCGGATTTCGGGATTCGTGTAATTGATAAAAATCACAAACAAAATGATTTTTGTCGTATCGCATCGATTTTTTTTTCTTTCTACAATTAACTGGATAGTTTTTCTTGATTAAAATACTTCTGAGAACTACTAAAAATGGCACCGCGGCCTTCACGCAGTTATTATGTTTGTACAATTGCATACATTGCAAAACCCACAAAAGTGGTACCGATCGATAGTGGGATCAAGACACAAAATATCCTTAATGAACTAGGGGTCAAATGTCAAAGGTTAACGAGATATACACGGGTCTAGGTAGCAGTGCACGGGAACAGGACGCGTCGCGCTGCACACCGTAGCGAGGCGATGCACTGTGAAACTTTCAGACTCGATATCTCGTTAACCTTTGACTCTAGTTCATTAGGGATATTTTGACTGTCTCGATCGGTACCACTTTAGCTGGGTTTTGCGATTTATACATTTTATCTGTATTTTTTAAAAAATTATATACATATTTTTTGCAAGATTCGAGATTACCTAACCGCGACGCGATGATTTGACTTCAGTACGTCGCACTACTCACACACGCGAAAACTCGCGGCAGGTAATCTCGAATCCTGCCATATTTTTTTTTTTTTTTTTTTTTTTTTTTTTTTTTTTCCCCCTGCCATATTTTCTTTTTTTTTGTTTTATCGATGATTTTATGATTTTTGCGATATGAATTTCCATAAATAACTAAAAAAAATGCTCGCTTTGTATTGTAGGAAACTATTTTTTTTTTTATACTTGTGGAAAGTTTTTGCTTTATGACAACTGATTACGACAAACTTACGTGGGAAGTTTTAATTATGAAATCTTTCTGTCATTGGGTGCGGCGCGATTATCTAGATAATTTCTGCGCCTGTTTTAAGTTTCAATCAGATAATTCTCTGTTATCTTAATCTCTAACGATAAGAGAGTTTACGGAATTGATAAAGAGTGATAATCTAAAATTTAATATTTTTTTTTGCAATTTTATGCGTTAAGTTTTATTTTTATCGCGATAAACATGTCGTGCAGTGAAGACTGCTGTACGTTCCTACTCCAGTCGTATCTAATAATGTTTAACTACAAATTTGAATTGTAAATTTATATTTTTACCTATTTGTAAACAGATTTTGAATTGAAATCAAGGTTTAGTATTTACTAGGCACAATTCTCTATAAAAATTATTTAAATTAAAATATTTATTGTAAAAAAAATGATTGCTTGTTTAGACATCTTTGTCACTTTATAATTTTTATTTATAAATATACAAAACCAGATCCAGAGCCAGATTTGCATTTTTGGGGGCCCTAGGACGAGCAAGGCTTTGGGGCCCCTAAAAATTCAAATCAGCTATGTCTAATTTTAAAGATTCCTTGTAACTTATAAGGAACCTTTAAAATTTTACTTTCTATCTAAAACGTTAATAAAAACCCATTTTTTTCTTATTAAAAGTTTATAAAAGTTGAAAAAACTGATTAATAGTTTTGGGGCTCCTAAAATCGCGGGGGCGTAGGACTCAGACTGTAGGTAAATTCGGCCCTGGCCTGACCAGATCTATCTTAAGTAGGTGAAGCAGTCCATTAAAATCCCATTTTTGCAGTGGTAAAATGGCATTGCGGCCTTCACACGGCTATAATGTTTGTGTTACTGGAAAACTAGATATCTATCTACCTACCTAGTTTACTAGTAACATTTAAC
Source organism: Olivierus martensii (assembly GCA_000484575.1). Lineage (NCBI taxonomy): Eukaryota > Metazoa > Arthropoda > Arachnida > Scorpiones > Buthidae > Olivierus > Olivierus martensii. The sequence goes on from AYEL01079334.1 coordinate 50,857, forward strand.
ACATTTTAACCTTCAGGCCTCAAACTATGTAGATTCAGCAATGTGTAATCAATAATATATCATATCTAACTCTTCTAAATCTCATCCTATTAATTTTTTTTTGTACTTTCAATGTTTATCCCTCGTAATCTTTGAGACAAACTATTCTACAGATGCAAAAGTATAATCATTTTAATTGTGTGTAGCTGAGAATGATGCTGAATATATTCGCATATTATATTAAATGACTGTTTTGAGCACATTATAAGTTTTATAATGAATTAACAACATAAATATTATCATTAAAATTAAAAACGAGATGATTAAATTTTTAGATTTTTTTTTTAATTTTATTTAAATTTTTTACAGAGGTGCTTTCTCCATTGTTAGAAGATGTGTACAGAAATCAACTGGTTTAGAATTTGCTGCAAAAATTATTAATACAAAGAAATTATCATCTAGGGGTAAATAATTTCCGTTATCTTTTCTAGATTAATAATGCATTTTCTCTGGTATAGAAATGCCAATTGTTAAATGTTACGAGCACAGTTTATTTTAATTTCGAGATGCTAATTGTTATGGAAATGAGATTTTCCATCAAAGTAATGCTTATCTTCTATTTTCATTTGCTTTAAGTCTATATAAAAAAAAAAAAATTATTATTAGTTTCTTTTTCGAGTTTCAAATTATAATTGAAATTTTATTGTTGTAATGTAATTATGAAAAGAAAGAAATTATATACTATGCAGAAAGATTGTATTACTCAAAAATAATTTTTAAAATAAATTTTTTGTTCTTTTTTTCCAGTAAAATTTAGTTTTATAATTTTGTATTACAATCAAGGATATAATATTAAATGTGAGATATATATTTTTATAATATAATAAAATTGTGTGTATGTGTATGTATAATGGCTATCAGAGAAGGGGGCAAGAAGGGCAGCTCACCTGGCCTCATGATTTTGGGGGCCTGAATTTATAACTCAATATGTAATAAAAAATATATTTGTATATTTTTATACTGTTTGAGCTTCAGTGTTTGTCAAAATTTGAAGTTTTCTATCAATGTATTTGCTTTTCTTATACATTTACTGCTGTATATTTGTAAATTTTGTCTGTTGTTTTTTGAATGGCCTTGAAAAGTATTAATTGCCCTAGGCCTGCCATTTACTCTGAAGTCCGTGTATGTGTGTGAGTATATATATATATAAAAAATTTAATGTATAAAAAATATTTTCATAAAAAGATATTAATTTAAAACAAGGCAATGATATTAGAACTCAAATTATAACTGATACTGATTGTACGAAATTACGAAAAAAATTTTCACGTTAAGAGATTTGGAAATTAGCTTAAATAATTGTATGTAACATATCTACTTTTAACTCCAGTTTAAATAATGAAAAGGATTCGTACTTCACATATTTTTAAAATAATGAAATTAGATTTAAGAGAAGAATTTTCGGGAAAAGATATCTGGATAAAATTTTCGGAAAGATATCTGCATAAAAATTTGTATAATTGAATATGTAATTTCGAATGCAGAAAGAAAAAACTTTTGCCAGGTTTATAAACAGTTTTGGTACATAAAAATTAGAAATGATGGATTTAAATTGAGACGACGACACCAGGAAACAGGTAACATATAAAGCAAACAAAAAAAAGATTCGGCATTAGCAATAGAGATTACTGTTATTTTATTAAATTACAAATATCTCATTAAATATCAAGCAGATACCATTTTATGTTTAATAGATGTATACTATCAACCTAAAGTATACAAAGTATTTAACTATAAGTATCAGCTTTAGGAAGACTTGTAGCATTCATAAAAAAAAGAGTTTCTGATAAGTGTTACGAGCTTCTTTAGATACTCTTATTCTTTCTAAAGAACACTATTAAAGAATAAATTTCAAAATTAATCATCGGAAGTTTTTCTCTGAGAAAAAATTCTGATGATTAATTAAAAATTTTTTTTACATTAATCACTCGATCGTTGACTTAATCAATTTAAATGCCATTGTCACTTCTAAAGATAATCTGATAATTAATTTTAAATAATTGCAAAATCTTGCAATGTATTTATTCTGTCTGATCAGTTTACTGAATGTTTTATAACTTGAGTATATGTAGGAAGAGTAGAAAGAGATATGAGAGAATTTTCTTCTGTTTTATCTTCTGAATCATTAAAGAACCTTCTGTTTACTTCTAGTTTTTTTCTATGATAAAAGTGCATTTATGAAGCATTCATGAACAAAATATAAGAATAATAAAGTAGCAGATCAATTTATTTCGGTGATGTGGGTAGTTCTTAGTTTACGAGTTCCTGCTTAACAAGTTTCCAGGTTTGCAAGTTTTGCTCGAGTATGAATAATCGAAGTAATCAAAAATATAAACATTAATATTCATAAAAAGGCATTTCTAACCACATATGTAGCTATACAATACAACTATAGCTACATATTTTCATTTCTTTAGATAAATAAATCATTGCTTAATCATAAACTATTGATTTTGTTGGCCTTTATTTAATTTTATTGTGATTGAATTGCATTGCCGAAAATGGAAACCCTGATTTTGACATTTTGCCTATGTGAAATTGATTCTTGGTTTATGAGTTCGTACTTTATGAGCTCACTCCACGAATGAATTAACTCATAAAGTCTAGAACTACCCATTTATAAATTTATTGGAAATTTAGTTCATTTTATGTTATGCTTCATCCTTTCAAGATTTTACTATTTACTGCTTCTGCTTAATGGAGTTACTCAAAAAATTTATGCTTTTAGAAAGCTGTTAAATCAAATTTTATAATTTTCCCTTGCACATTTTTATGATGTTTTAAGTGTTGGAATATTAAGAATTTAAAAATTTATTCACAGACTGGTTTTTGCAAAAGTGTACATGAACAACAGTACTACACTACAGTTATCATAATGTTACAGTTATCATAACGAATTTTATTTAATAATATATTAATTTCTTCCTCCTTAATCTTATTTCTCGAATGAAGTATAATTGATAAGATCATTCTTGGTCACAAGAAAAAGCCTTATTAGTCAAATTTCGACAGAGAAGTGAGACTTAGAGAGATGAAATATTTATATCTTTCTCCACTAATAACTTTTGGACTAATTAATTAATTTTCATGAAATTTGATACTGATTTTCTGCCATTAAAGATAGCCACAATGTTGTATCATTTAATTTTTTAACTTTTAACATTTAAAAAGGTCATACACAGACATTCAAACTTCTTAAGTGTTCTGTTAATGTATTTTGAATTAATTATTAGTTTTTTTTTGTGGCATCTTGTAAGTTAAATCATCAAAGATGATTTTTATGACACACTGATTAACTCTGTATCAGTAACTATTTAAAAGTGGTAGATGTTCAAATTTCTCCAAATAATTTTCAAACTGTATGATTGTATTTTATGAAATTTAACTGATTGGCGAGATCATTAATGCCGAATTTCGGATAAAATAATTAATGCTACAGCTTCATCCGTTTATAAAGGATGGACGTTCAAATTTCTGAAGTTTCCTTGTAATAACCATCAAAGTGTTTCATATATTTTCATGACATTCAGCATAGGCAGGGACTTTCAGAGAAAAAGCGAGGCTCGGAGCAACTAATATTTTTGAGGCCTTTAAGAAAAAAAAATATGACAAAGTCGATAAATATACAGTGGTAAGTGTACAAGAAAAACGAAAACATTGATAGAGAACTTTAAATTTTGACAAGCACCAAAGCTCGAACAGTATAAAAATATACAAATGTATTTTTTCTAATATATTGAATTATAAATTGATGCCCTTAAAATTGTGAAGCCCTTCTTGCCTCCTCTGATAGCCACTGAACATAGGGATAATGTCATTAAAGGTAATTTTGTTGACATATATGTTAATCTTTCCAAAATAAAGGATTCTTTCCAGGACTATTTGCTAAAAGGAAGAAATCTTTGATGATAGAACTGAATTTTAATGATAACCTTTTCTAGAGTAACTAGAATCTCTGAGTAAATAAAAAGTTTGTTTTGTGTTCATTCATCCCTTATAAGAGAACTGTTTTTAGTTTTTTTTTTTTTTCGTTTTTTTTCAGTAAAGAATAGCATTATCCACTCAGGAACAGACTTGTTTAGATAAGGAAATAGGGCCAAACATCACAAAAATTGCACTTACTCCCAAATTGCACCCATCAGATAAGTAGAGATAGCTTTACATGCGAAAAGATACCTTCCCTTCCCAGTTCAGAAAGAGTTGAATAGCCAGGAGCTAGAGCCAACTTGTATTTTTGGGCGTGCTCTTCCTCGTTACTCTAGACGTTTGTCTTTCTTTCTGTTCGTCAACCTGTCGCCCCGACTATCATTCTTCTTCAGACACCTTTTATCTCTCCAGGAATGCTTTGTGCTCACCGAATTTAATTAAACATCTACATATATAAAGATAATTTCTCGCAACTAGTTGCAAAAAATATATATATATATTTTTTTTTACAGATTTACATAAGGTTAACAGAAACGAGTTTGGTGTATTAACAACAGCAAAAGAGCTGTTACCGTTTCTCCAGAAAAAATATAGATATAACAAGAATTTTTTGCTATTTTAACAAAGTTTCGAGCGATTGACTGTAAAATTTCTCGTTAAAACCATCACCAGCTAATGATTCATTAGGGGATTTTTATAGCCAAGGTTGAAAGTTAAAAAAAAATTGCGGTTCGATGACGTCATTTATGAGTAATAAAACGAAATCGCTGTTTTGTATGGAAGAAAAATTGCGTGTTTTTAGATTTCTCTTGCTGTTTTTAGCAAGTTTCATTCGAATTATTTCTCGATACGATATTTTTTGCTCGTTCATAATTTAGATCCCTGTCTGTCAGTTGACAATTAAAGACGAGATTGGGCATTACAGTCAGGTCTGGAAGAACATCAGTTCGGAAATGAGTTCCTTTCATCGCTTGATGGATTCATACAAAAGGTCTTCCTTTAATAAATTTAACGAAACTAATCGAAAACAATTTTCTAGATACGTTATTATCTGGAGGAAACACGTGTACAACATTACAGTCTAAAGAATTATAAGAACGAATCTTTACCGGAAATGCACCGTTTGAAACAGGATTTAAGTAAAAATTGGCATAAATTGTTGGTGTTTATCCACGTACGAATGTACTGAACCTTTTCTCTCCTCCTAAACTCCAGTTAATGTGGATATAAGTTTGCACAAGAGAGAAATGCAGAATTTGGTTACCTGCTTACTCAAGCAGGTTAAAGTTTTATATAAAACAATATTTAGAACAGATAAAAGGCATTAATGCCGTTTCTCTACATGTTTTTTTGCTCTAGTACAGTCACCAAAACTGTCAGAGATGAACTTCCTTTGTTAAACTGGATAATTCCAAACGAATAAACGGCTTAACGGATATTAAACTGCTCCAAAATTGTACATTTTCTCCCGATCGGAAAAATTTAAACAGGATCCCTTTAAGTCGTTTTTAATGATCTTATACGCTGCTTACCAAAAAAATGTTTACTCCACTCGATCATGGCTACCCGGTGATGTTTCCCATCCATCAATCTTCCATTAAAAAAACAATAATAATAAAAAAATTGGAAGAAACGGGAAGAAGAGAGAGAAAGGGAGGATGTTTAATTAAATCGCTCTTTGACCAATCCATTAATCTGCATCGCTAATGGGTAGTTTTACGTCCGTTACACGTAAAAAAAATTCGAACTGTGTCCTAAATGGCGTAAAAATTCTGCAATCATCAATCTTAAAGACGATTCAAAGATGAGAGAATCGAACAGTTTGGCTTAATCCCAGCTCCGTAAATGTCACGTTATCGTACTCGTGTGGGATGCTTAAAGTTATTGTTGCAGAGCTGCAGAGTCGCTAACCTAGTTTGGGAATCGAAATCTACTTTAAAAAGAAAAAAAAAAATGTTTTGATGGATCCAACTCTCGCGCTTGTTTTAAAGGAGGATGCATTCCCACGAGAGCATTTATGTAGTAATTCATCGCATCCCCGGTGCGGTTTATATATATAATATCAACTTCCTCTACCTAATATGGCGAAGGAAGGATTGTTTGCTTTTATATAATGGTTTCGGAATGTCATCAGTAATTTCTCTCTATTCGCTCTTAGTAAATCTTTATGCAGATTGGAGAGGAGAGAAATTCGATACTTCAAAAGCAAAACCATCTGCCGACAAGAAAAACTGGAAGTTTCTTCAATTTAAAATGATGTGTAGCACCTGTTGGGAGGAAGAGAAGCTGTGCAGATGTAGGAGAGATTTATATACGAGTTGGGAATGGTTGCAACTTTTCACGTACACGTTTTATCTGATTTTTTTTCAGTTTACACTCTGGCATATTATGCACAGTTGGCAGATTAAAATATATATATACATACTCGCAAAATTCCTCTTCAGAAATCATTTTTGAGCGCTCGAAAATCTTACACACTTCATTAATAATCGGGTTTATTTTTAGCATATTTTTATCTTTATGCAACTGTAAGTCGTGAAAGGTCAGTAATGTTTACAAACTAGTGTTTTTTGCCATTAAAAATCGAATTTTTATGCTTTCTTCCTCCGCTATTCGAAAGGTTATCGAGAGAAAAATGAAGAATTTTCGAAAGTTAAATTGCCTTTTTAGAGAAGAAAATCGCTGAAGTGACTTTAAAAAAATTTTTTTAATCCTTATTTTTATTCTTTATTTTTTATTTTTTCAGAAGGTTATAGAGATAGGCTCTATCTGGATTTTACAGACAAACTCAGATTTTGCAAAAATATGATTATTATTCTGTATTAAATCATAAAAGTCATTTCTTTGTTTACACGTTATGTTTGGGTCACAGACTGAGTCAATTAAATTAATTTTCAAATTATTGCAAAAAGAGGACCTTGTGGGAAAAAGTTGTGCAGGTAAAGTCTGAATTTCTTTATAAAAACTATTGTCATCTCGAGTGGAGTAATTTACATTATTTGTTACATAACTAGAGTTAGACTTAAACAATGACTTATTATATTGATTACAGTAAACTGAGAATCATGGGAATTAAGATAGTTATTAAATTTATGCAATTTAAATGGGAGTTGAATATCGGTAAGTAGCTTTTTTCTCTGTTTTTATCCTCTTTACAGCTGTTGCAGTTAGATAGGTGATTATCCCGGAAGAGAATGGCATCTTTTGTACAGAAAATTGGTAGAATTGCATCGATTGAGGTTGTTTTTCGCCAAGATTTAGCGTATCGAACCGAATTACTTAACTCCAGGCGAGTGAGAGCGAGTGATAAAAAGTCGCATTTAACGACCTTCCTGTTAGGAGTGTCTAGGAAGAGAGAGAGATGCTGGACTTGTCAATTGATAAAAAAAAAAACTGGTGGTCGCACCCTCAGGATGTGAGACTCTCTCTGACTTCCACCCGTTACGAAGGACCCAAATTTTGATAGGAAACATTATAAATTGCGACGTAGATCCGTACGTCATTAGCTTCACTCCCACGCCCTCCAGTATGTATACAAGTCGTTCAAAAGACTCAAAAGATCCTTAAGGTGTAGTGATGGTTGGCATGGTAACCATTGATTGGATAATTGAACTCTGGGATTCGTTTAAAAGTCGTTTCGACATAACGATCCAACGTTACAACCTTGAAACTTCAGGAAAAAGTATAAGCAAGAGCATAAAAAGAAAAATAACTCATTCTCTTTCTCTCTCTCTCCATCTTAGATCATTGTGACATTTGTATTGTGGAGAAAGTGTCTCCAAACTCCATCCCCAGAGATAGACATCGTGCTAAACTTATCTGTTGCTTCATTACACAGCAATGAGAACGTGATGCGTATAAAGTCATTTCTCCACGGTTAGAAAACGAGAATGGTAATTCAGGAGTCTATTACTACATTATTGATGAGCGTTTCCAATTTTTGAGTGACGATGATGACCATGCACATGCAGAAATACTTTAGATAACGTTAGCAGAGAGAATTTCCACGCGTAACGGAAGAGGAGAGAGAGAGAGAGAGAGAGAGAGAGAGAGAGAGAGAGACGTAAATTTGGCGAAATGTATCTGGACCTCTATTTTCCGTTTTTAGCGATTACGCTCTGCGTATTGCGGAATGGATGCTGGAGATCTTCGAGAGTGTTGTAGCCATAGCAACCGACGATGTTCGTAAATGGAAGCTGTCACCTCGTCTTCCGAATTTTTCCTCAAACTGTTAACGCGCGCAGTTTTATCGATGCGAACAGTCTCAAAATAATTAATTTTATCGATTTGCAGTCGTATAAATTGCTGCACAAACACTGTTGCAACATGCGGAGATCAGGGAAACGAATCGGAACGTTTTCCTACTTAACTGAGTACTTTTTTCCCTCTTAAGAAAATGCGTCTGTGCAGACGATTGTTTTGCTTTTAAAAGTCACAAAAGCGTGCAGCATTTCGTGCAGAACTAATAACGCAAATTCTCGGAAAAAGTGGGCGTTTTTAACGGGATCAAGCTGGTTTACTGTTTGTTTAATATTAAACTCATCTTAGTCTGTATGTTTGCCAGATCCTCTTCATCCTCCGGATCGATCTCTCTCCTCCGTCGCTATGGTAACTAGTTGCATTTTAGTATTCGAATTCCTAGTTTTGCAACACGTATTTTTCTCTCTGTGTGTTTTTTTGTTTCTTCTATTAACTGCATCGTTAAAATTTTATTTCTGGAAACATTATCGTCCTTCGCATCGAATTTTACTTAAAGTAAAAAGAAAATCGTTCCAACTGTCTGCAGGAAAGACAGTGGTAGAAAAACCGATATGTCATCTGACGTTATCAATTTTTTCTTCTGTTTGCGAAGAGAACAGCTGAGAGAGAGTAGAAAAATATTGGGAATGTCTTAATTTTCGTTCTGTGCTTCTACACACGTTAACAGGATTTTTTTTTTTCCGCCAGAAATCTCTACTAATTAAAGGAGATGCAGGTACAAGGAAAAGCATTTTTCTCTATTGACACTTTAAATAAGTAGAGAGAGAGATATACCGCAAATAATAATTTTACCCAAATAAGATTCCTTTGTTGGGAAATCAGGAGAAAAAAATAATTATTGTTGTTTTTCTTACGAAACTATGACAGATGTTGAGATAGCGAGAGCGAAAGTATTCGGGAAGGAAAAAGTAAAGTACTTAACGCTAAACAGGAAGACAAATTTGGAATCAAGGCTGGCAGTGAAATGGCACGATCATGCCAGAACATATTGGAGCAGACAGTAAAGCTGTTATGTCTGCTTAAGTTTCTGATGGAGTAAAACTGTTTTTAATTTTTTGTCTTCCTTCCTTACACGCTCACAAAAATAAAAAAATAATAATAAAAGTAACGAAAAACTTACGTGTTATACCTGTTCACAGTTCATCTTTACAACGGTTAACACTTTTTCTTCCTTTTATTATTACGACTGTAGAATAAATATTCAGCTTTTCACAAAAGTATGGACGAGTATTAGATTCTGATCGAGTAAAACTGTTTTTAATGTTTTGTCTTCCTTCCATACACGCTCACAAAAAAGTAAAGTAACGAAGAGCTTACGTTATGCCTGTTCACAGTTCATCTTTACAGCGATAAACACATTATTATTATTATTATTATTACGATCTGCAAAATAAATCTTCAGATTTTTACAAAAGTATGGACGAGGACGAGTATTAAATTCTGATGGAGTAATTTAATTTTTTGTCTTCCATACGCTCACAAAAAAGTAAAGTAACGAAAAGCTTACGTTTATACCTGTTCACAGTTCATCTTTACAGCGATAAACACTATTTTTCCTATTACGATTGTAGAATAAATCTTCAGATTTTCACAAAAGTGTGGACGAGTATTAGATTCTGATCGAGTAAAACTCGTTTTAATTTTTTGTCTTTCTTCCATACACGCTCACAAAAAAGTAAAGTAACGAAGAGCTTACGTTATAACTGTACACAGTTCATCTTTACAGCGGTAAACACTTTTTTCCCTATTACGACTGTAGAATAAATCTTCAGATTTTCACAAAAGTGTGGACAAAGAGCAGTATTAAATTCTGATGGAGTAAAACTGCTTTTTGTCTTCCATACACGCTCACAAAAATAAAAAACGAAGAACTTAACGTTATACCTGCTCACAGTTCATCTTTACAACGATAAACACTTTTTTCCTATTATTATTGCAACTGTAGAATAAATCTTCAGATTTTTACAAAAGTATGGACGAGGAGAGGAGTATTAGATTTTACGATTTTTGTTATTCTGCTACAGAGAGACATGCTATTTCTAAACCATTTTCAGTCGTTATATTGAAGTTAAGTATTTTTGTAGTAGGAGTAGGAGAAAAAAATCTTTTTTATCGGATATTCTAGCGATTTTTGCCCATTATATGGCATCTGTAGTCGATATAATCTCTCAGTATGTTCAACAGTGAAGCACTGATTCATAAAAGTTTTATTTCTTTAAGAAATAAGATTTATCTCTATTCTGTATCGCCGTTCTTTTGTAGAATGTTTTATTTTTTTTTTTTGTGACACATTTTTACGACTTTTTCGAGCGAAAGAGGGATTTTTATGGTAATTTATATTTAAATTATAATTAGCCTTTCACGTTAAAAAAATAATAAAAAGCGAGCGATATTAATTCGCCGTTTCGTGACCTTATTTAGTTACCAAGTATAATATTAATCGGCACATCCATCATCAGACACGCAACTTAGTCTTTAGAGGGCGGATTCGTGTCGTGACTAGATCCCCTAAGTGTTGTTTCTACTGCTGCATGATATAATCTTCTCGATTTTTCGGGGATTTTTTAGATTTCCAACTTCGTTAACGATCGATTTACTTTCCGGGAAAGTTTCTCTCTCTTTTAGTTTACTTAGCTACATTAAACGTTGCCACTTTTGTTTCTCGATCGAATTTTTCCGTTTTCGTCGTATACGTTGCAGTCACATTGTCGCCTGTTGATGGCTTTTGTGTTTCAGTAGATATACCGAGACGTTTTTCAGATTCTACTAAGAATATAATTCGCTACAAAAATCTAATTACGTAGAAAAGGAGCCAAGGAGAATATTAAGAAATTAGAATGTTTATTGCAATTTAGAAGCCGTTGCTTGATTTTCTTATATTTTTGGCCATGTAGATGCTTTAAATTGTAACGGATAATACTGGCTGTAGAGCTTTTAGCGCCCCCGAGCGAAATTTTTTGTTGCCCCTCCTCAAGTCGTCAATTTTGATGGTGAGCGGATTTGGTGGCCGCGACCCTCACCATTTAAACTATGTTAAAAAATAATTTTCTTATTACAATAATAATAATAAAACACAAAATATGCCAGGACCGGCGCAACATATGATCGAGCGGAGCAGGCGCTCCGCTCGATCGTATGTTGCGCCGGCCCTTATAACGGATATCTTAATTTTTTACTTTTTTTTATTACATATGTTTTTGAACACACATGCAGATGATTATATAAAGGCTGTTTCTCTAAGAAAGTGCTTCCCAACCTTGTTTACATCACAGCATCCTTAGATAAAGATAACATTTGCATGGCCCACTTTACAGTTATCGCTGCTTTTTCGGCAACAAGGATTTAGTCACATCGAGCAGCGTATGTGCTAATTTCATGAATTTAAAGTGTATACCTGTGAATGTTTAAAATTTTTCGTGATAAATCCATTCATTAATTTATTACGAGTTTTCGTGGCACACCCACACACATCACGCACACCAATTGGAATATGCCAACCAAAATATGCCAACTCGTCGATAAATACGCATCTAATATTTTTAGTCCGATTGTGATAAATCCATTCATTAATTTATTACGAGTTTTCGCGGCACACCCACACACATCACGCACACCAATTGGGATATGCCAACCAAAATATGCCAACTCGTCGATAAATACGCATCTAATATTTTTAGTCCGATCTGACTTTGATAATATTTAGAATATAGAAATTTGGATATAAAAATTACTTTACTGATTAATAATTAAATAAAATTTTTTAATTCAAATGAACCAAAAAATTAAAAATTTTTTGATTCATTTGAATATTATTAATCGTAGGATGAATCATTATACATATAAAATTTTTTATTTAGTTCAATGATTGAAAATGTTTTCTCCATTTTATCTGTTAAAAATATCTGTATACGCAGATATTTACAACTTTAAAATACAGTAAAATATATTATTTTAAGTTAAATTTTTCAAAATTATTTTTTCTTTGCTTAAATTTGCCGAATCATTTTCCATTTTGGATTTTCTAAATATTTTTATTTTGGAAACGCCTTCGTTAAAAGCTTGTAAAGTAATAATGTTTCTAGTCATCATAAATATTTTTCATTTTCTAATATAATATTGTTTATTGTTCTCAGGAAAATTATGAAATTTATTTAATGATTTTTTAAATTATATTGGAAATCTTTTTCTGAAATTTTAAACCGAATGTTAACATTTAAAGTTGATAATTTTAATCTTAATATGCAGATTTTAATTTTTATGAAAATTATATAAATTTAATATTGTTTGTTATACATATTATAACTATTTGAATCATAAGATTTAAATATTTTTAATTTCCCTTAGAAACATGCTTAAAGAAAAGTATAGTTACTATATTTTCCTTGGAATTTTTAGAAATTTTTTGGTTATTTTATTCAGTTTTCAGAACTTCTTAATACAATGCAACTGTTATGGCCAGAAATTGTCCATTGTTTAAAAGATGTACTTTATATATATAAGTATATGTATTTCACATCCCTTCATATCTTTTTTAATGCCATTTTGCAATCATTTGCTGATTACTAAGTACTGTAGAAAGACTGTTCCAGACCCTATCATGGTTGCCTCATCTATGGTGAGATATTTATCCCTCTTATTTTATGTTGATTTCCAACTTTCGTTAGTAATGAAATTATATCAAAGCACACCTTAGATAAGGTCGATTTTACGGCCTGTATTCAGGGTATAAGGATTCAACTTAGCTTAGCCAATTGATGGGTATTGAATCCCAATCCTATGTCGGCCGGATTGGCCGCGTGGAAACGCTTCGGCTTTCCACTCTGGAGGATTCGGGTTCGAATCCCGGGTCCCACCCCTTGAAAATATTTATCATGGGGCGTGTTTGAGTCACGGGTCCCCCTTGAAAATATTTATCATGGGGTCCAATCACTGGGATTGGCCGCGTGGAAACGCTTCGGCTTTCCATTCTGGAGGACCCGGGGTACAGTCTCGGGTCCCACCCCTTGAAAATCAAATCATGGGGTCCGGGCAAGTCTCGGGTCCCGTCCGTTGAAAATATTTATCGTGGGGTCCGGGCCCAGCCCGTCGATCCCCGTCCTCCACAATCCGGCTGAGGTCCGGGCCCGGCCCGTTGATCCCCGTCCTCCACAATCCGGCTGACCTCCTCCGCAGGAGACCTGTGGAAGGGCTTGTTTCGCCCCGCCACATAGTATTCTTCCAGAATGGAATGTAGCGTCATCTGTTGACAAAAAATTTCTCCATCCCTCCCATTGAGGTGAGTGAAAGCATGCGCTTTGAATGCTCTTTCCATGCGTGAGATGCGACAATTGTTTCAGTAAATAAGCAAAGCTGAATTGCTGGTGTAGTTAAGATTCGATTCTCTGTATAGCTTTCCTTCGTGTAGGTACTAAGCGGCGAGACATTTCAGTTCCCACTATGGGCCGTCCCACCCAAATGGATCAACCATCAATGGAGGATAAGGGTTCATTGGGCCGAGCCTCGACCCATTTTGAAAAAATCTGGATATATCGGACCCGGGAATTAAACCTGGATCTTTCAGAGTGAAAGTACACATTGCATGCTTTCCCCGCGGCTATCCGATCGATGTTAAGGTTCGATTATATCATTTCCTTGGACGACTGTCAGATAGTCTTGCCCCAGATGAGCCCTTCTTCAAGAAGTCTTCAATATGAGAGAGTTCAATGTGTCACTTTCATTTTTGCCCGGGATGGTCTTGTGTCTTGATCTTTCGGGACGAGATGGATGCAAAAAAGAAACAGTCACTTTTCTCGGTTGTCTATTTTTTCCGGTTACTTTGCAACATCATTGACGATGGGCCAGCACAGATAGCTTCTATCTGGCTTTGGCTTGGCTTGTTTTGTTTTTGCTCCTAGTTGTGAGATTTGCAATGATTAAAACCAAATTACAATGCGAAGAAACTATATCTATAGTATCTTTGATGGAGCAGGACTGTAGCCCTTCGGAGCACACGTCTTATGAACTATAAGAGGGAATATACATATACTGTGTATATAGGACCGGGAATCGACTCTGATTCAGATGAATACACGCTTTCACGTGTCCATCCAACCAATCGCTTCAGGATCAAATCTTTAGAAAATTTATATAGAGGATCCAGATCGGCCGTCAATCATCGTCCTCTATAGTCCGCCTGAACACTAACCAGAGGAGTGTAGCTTGCAACGGGGCCTGTTTTCTCCTTGCCACTTAATAATCGACAGACTGAAAAATCATGTCATCTGTTGATAAAATCTGTCAACATACTTATTACGCAAATGGGCAAAATACAGAATATTTGAATGAAAAGATATTTTGCGCGAACTAAAATTATTAAAACAAAATAAAAATTAATGAGATACTGAAAGTAACGTAAACTACATTTGTGAAAACATAAACAAAGGCTGTTGTTGGATATTCGTCGGTTCTCTCACAGTTTGCATTATGTCGGTTTTTTTTTTTGCATCTAATATTTTTAGTCCGATTATGCCGAAATCTGAGGAACATCCATATATATATAATTTGGAGAAATCGTTTGAGCTATGCCACTTATAGACGTGTTCGGATTGAAAAGATATTCCACTCTACTGGGCTTTAAATTTTTAGATTTTTTTTCCCTCTTCCGATTGTGCTGAAATTTTCGTGGAATCTTAATTAATCTGCAATATTCTATATTTAAAACTTCATTAAAATCGGTTTGAACGACGTAATCTGTAGAGGCATCTATGGAAAGAATGAGCAGAAGAGAGTTGATTTTTTTACAGATTTTTCAATAGTTTCCTGCTTAAATTCTTTAGTTAATCGAATTTGAAGCTTTAAACTTGGCATTCTAAGTCCTACTGAATACTGTACTTCTTTCAGTAAAGCGATAGCTGTAATTGATTTAGTCACTGCTGTAACTTGATTACTATCAAAAATTTTCGAGGAAGTTTTTATTAACTTCTCTGGCTTAATGCTTCGTTTAAAATATATTAGCGCAAACGAATTATTTAGACAAAGAATGAATTTGTAACTAGGCAATAACTTATAGGGATTACTTTTAATTGATGTTATATGCTTTCGAGAATATTTTAATCCAAGTTTATCATATTGCTATTGAGTTTATTTTTAAATGTCGGCCGGATGGTCGCGTGATAAAACTGTGGCTTACCATCCTGGAGGATCCGGATCCCATACTTCCCCAGTTTCAGGAGAAGTCCGGGCTCAGTCCGTTTTTTTTTTTTATTAACAGATGACACAACTTTCCATTCAGGGAGAATACTAAGTGGCGGGGCAAAACAAGCCCTTCCACAGGCTGCATCGGCCGGATGGTCGCCTGATAAAACTGTGGCTTACCATCCTGGAGGATCCGGATCCTATACTTCCCCAGTTTCAGGAGAAGTCCGGGCTCAGTCCGTTTTTTTTTTTTTTATTAACAGATGGCGCAACTTTCCATTCAGGGAGAATACTAAGTGGCGGGGCAAAACAAGCCCTTCCACAGGCTGCCCACCCCTGCGGAGGGGTCAGCCGGATTGTAGAGGACGGGGATCGACGGGCCGGACCCGGACCTTATGATAAATATTTTCAAGGGGTGGGACCCGAGACTTGAACCCGGGTCCTCCAGAGTGGAAAGCCGAAGCGTTTCCACGCGGCCAATCCGGCCGTATTCTTTAGGTTGAAGAATACGGCTCAGTCCGTTGAACCGTATTCTTCAACCTTTATTGACCCCCATCGTTGGTGTTCCCCAATTTGTGGTGGGCCCTAAAAATGCCACCGCCAGTTTGTGAAATATGGCGGCTTAATGCAACTAACCTAATCGGGCTCGGCCCACTGAATCCCATGCATGGACTGCTGTGGTGGGCCCTAAAAATGCCACCACATGGCGGCTTAATGCAACTAACCTAATCGGGCTCGGCCCACTGAATCCCATGCATGGACTGGCTAACATCCATGATCATCTGTGATGGGCTCTACAAGTGGACACCTCCAGATAATGTTTCTCTTGTGCGATATGGCGGCTTAACTACATTAAAAAAATCTTAAATTATTCCAATTTTTTTTTATTATCCATCGGAGTGCCATGCAATGTTGTGGTTTGTTTATCTTCGGGGCCGCATTTACTATAAGGCGCAAGCTGGGGCCACATTTTAAATTCTTACCCCTCTCAAAGAACAATATAGGCGGCCGGATGGCCGAGTGGTAACGCTGTAGGCGTGCCACGCAGGAGGACCCGGGGTTGATTATCCATCGGAGTGCCTTGCAATGTTGTGGTTTGTTTATCTTCGGGGCCGCATTTACTATAAGGCACATTAGGCGCAAGCTGGGGCCACATTTTAAATTCTTACCCCCCTCAAAGAACAATATAGGCGGCCGCATGGCCGAGTGGTAACGCTGTAGGCGTGCCACGCAGGAGGACCCGGGGTTTTTGGGGTACTAGGCCCGGCCCGGTGATCCCCGTCCTTCACCATCCGGCCCCCTCCACGGGTGCGGGTGCAACCCGTGGTTGGAACTGGCCCCGTCCCCTTAGTAATCTCCCTGTTTGGAAAGGGGGCGTAAAATATGCAAAAAAACTAACCTAATTAACCTGAATTTCATAAAAAGTGCCCGTCAAATATTTTAATGTTTGCCATTATTAAATAACTGAAGGTGGTAAATTAAGTGATGCCAAATTTATTCCAGGTAGTCTTCAATGATCGGTGCAGTGTGGAAACCCGGAGTATATGGTTCGATTCAGATCCATTTTGAAAATGTTTTTCGTGGGATGCGGGTCCCATCTGTCTATCTCTTCTATTGCAATCTGGTTGATACTTCCGTAGAAGTGGAAAGCCTCTGGCAGATCGGTTTTTGCCCCATCACTTATTATTTAATGGAATTGAAAGTGAATTCATACATTTGACAAAATAACTGGAATATCGTGAAAAATTCATATTAATTAGTGTATCTAATTTGATAAAAAGGTATTAATTTGGAACACATCGCATCCACGTTTATTTTTTACACATTATCGACCTTTAAACACTGTTTCTAAAATGTTTGTAACGTATTTTTTGACTACTTTTCGAAGAAAAGTGAAGTTTTTGAAATCACTTGTTGCTATCTATTTTTTTGATCAACAGATGACGTCACACTCCATTCTAGTAGAATACTATATGGCGGGTCGTAATAAGCACTTCCACAGGCTGTCCATCCCTGCGGAGGGGTCAGCCGGTTGGTGGAGGACGAAGAGCGAAGGGCAAAAAAAATCGCGCTGACGCGGCGCGTTCGTATTCATGTTTGAACAAGTCGCCGACAAGTGAGTAACTCGTCACAAAAAATTGTTTCGGTTTAGTATGTACTACCATTTTATTATAATTAATTTTATAACAATATATTGATGGGAGAAAGTCGATAAAATAAATTCAATTTTAGAAATGCTTGGCGGGCCGCATAAACGTGTTTAACGGGCCGCAAGCGGCCCGCGGGCCGCGTGTTGCTCATCCCTGTTGTAGATGTTTAAATGCTAGATAATATAAGTTTATTATTCAATAATAAAAATTGAAATAACTTTAAAATTTTAACTAATTTATAAACACTAAATTATACTTGTAATTAATCTTTTATTTAATGAATTAAAACTAATAATATTACATGCATTTATGTTTAAAAGTGAGAAACTTTCAAATATTTCCGTGATTTTTTTATTGTGTTTTTTAACAAATTCATTGAAGTTTTTAATTTCAATGAAATACCAGACAAGTATTGAAATGAATTTTGGATTAATTCTTCAATGATTTGATGATTGGCTTCTTTTTTTGGATTGTTTCTTTGAAATCCTATTCAATTTTTGTTGAAGAGTTTTCTTATCTCTTTGTAAACATTTAAAATCCTATCCCTTGGAAAATTTATTCATGGGCTCTGGCCCGGTTCATCGATCCCCGTCCTCCACAATCCGGCTGATCGATAGTAGGGATTATTTATTCGATTTCTTTCCATCCATGTTTTCATCTTCTTCTTCTTCTAGTAATATGGAGGATGTTCCTATCTCATAGTACGCTAAGTACGCATACGTTAGGGAGTAGTGATGGGTCGTTCATGATTGATTCGATCAGAATGATTCAATCACTAAGTGAATCAAATAGAATTGCTGTTTTGGGGCCTCATAATAATAATGCGCCTAGGGCCTCCAAAAGTATAGATGTGCCCCTGTTTATCTCCATAAAGCCTCCGCTTTACGAACATGTTCCCAGTTTTAATTTTGCATATTTCTGTTGCCAGGAAAAGTTTCCTATGACATCTGCAAGTTTTTCGCTTTAGGGAGCGTTTACAACTACAGTATACAATAAAAAACCGTTTTCGTGCCGAATATGTTCGAAATGGGAGCCTGCATCGATTTTTCTGCTATAGAAACATTGCAAATGTCGCTAGCAAAAAAAAGGGAGGGGGAAGTAATGGATAAGACATAATACAATAAAAAACCGTTTTCGTGCCGAATATGTTCGAAATGTGAGCCGGCATCGATTTTTCTGCAATAGAAACATTGCAAATGTCGCTAGCAAAAAAAAGGGAGGGGGAAGTAATGGATAAGACATATATAACAAATCGACTGGAGGAAAGGTGTGTGCGGTCAGGAAAAAGGATACCAGCAATTCTATAACATGTCATTGCTATCCACACCATACTAATCACATTTACGGTCATTAACCTTATATAATACACATTCGTGTGCCTAGCGAAATTTCTTCAACTAGCATCTTAAGCACTAACTTTCAGGAATTATTTTTAATAGGTTTCGACTTTCGAGAATATTTTAATTCGTATTTCTGCCATATCAGGTTATCTTTACCAGTTTATTCGAAAATCATTCAGATATCCGTAGAAAGTAAGAAATTTGCTTAATTCTATCATCCGTCGCGATGACCATGCCGTAATTTCATTTATCTCAATAAAGGCCTCCGTTCTGCGAACGTGTTGCCAGTTTTCTCGTTTTTGTACGTTTCTATTGCCAGAGAAATTTTTCCATTAAATCAACAAGTGTTTCGCTGCTTATCTCAATAAAGGCCTCCGTTCTTCGAACGTGTTGCCAGTTTTCTCGTTGTTTTTGTACGTTTCTATTGCCAGAGAAATTTTTCCATTAAATCAACAAGTGTTTCGCTGTAGGGAATGTTTACAGCTTTCAAGAATAAAAAATATATATACAATTTTCGTGCCGAATATGTCAGAAATGCCAATCTTTACCGAACTTTTTCATCTGATAATTTACGCGTAAAGTTAGAGAAAACTTGTTCACCTCATTACGATTTTCTGTGGCATCAACTGTCTCTTCAGTTAGAGGGTTTTCTGATCCAAACATAATTGTGTGGAGAAGCCAATAAATCCATAAACATAATTACGTTATAAGTGATAAAGGTCGTGAGATGACAGCCGAAATTAAGGATGTGTGTTACGTTAATGTCTGTCGATTAGCGAAAGGAAGGTAGAATTGAACTTTTTTATTGAATCTTCCTGTCGATATCCTATCGTAAAAAAAAAAATTCGGAGTAAAATTTAAGAGGATTTTCCTCTGTACATCGATTAGTTCCCCCTGTTTTTTTTTCTTCCGCATAATACGTGGAAAGATGGCTTTAAGTATGATTTATGGAATGCCTGTCGTGAAGTACGAATTATAGATGGTTTCTATATATTTTCTGTGTGTTTTCTTTCGGTTAGACGTTTACGTTATGGATGGCTTTTAAGTTACACTCGGGAGTTTAACGTCCGGATTATAGTGATTCAGAAATGATATCTTTTTATAGCCTAAGGACATGTTAAACTGTTATTAAAACTCAGTTCGGTTTCGGCATTCGACGAAAGATTTAGCGAGTTATTTTAAGAATAGAAATTATCTCATTAACGTCGGTGTTACCAATTTTCGAACCGATTTTTTTTTTTTGAGACGCGATCGATGTAAACATCTGGCAACACTATCGCCTTTAAATGAAAGATTTTTGTTTTTTCATTCGTTTTTCTGAAATTTAACGTTGTCACGTCAATTAAGCGTTTGTTTAACAGTTAATTAACTTCTCTGATATTACTTTTCTTTATTTATCAAAAAAAGAAAAAACGTGACGTGGAGAAAAATCTGTGCCGATTCGTGTCAAAAAATGTTTTTCGCTGCGGGATATTCTAAAGGCTATTCGTTGTATTTCATGTTTCTTTAGGGAATTTTTTTGATAATTGAAGGAATATTCTTTGTTTTGCATGTTGTTTAGATGATTTTTTAGGGATAATCGGGAAATATTTAGCGAATTATTTTTTTATATTAAAGTTTTTATAAGTTATATTTATTAATTCTTTTTAAAAGCTATGACATATGTTTAAAAATTAATTTTAAAAAACTTTTAATCTGTTTGTCTAAAATGGCAAATCTTTAATTAATGTTTTGCAGAACATTTAGTTATATTTTTTTTCTTCCTTTCCAAAAAGCAAATTATTTATCTGCTTTCAGTAATTGGAATGCTTGTTATATCTATTTTTTTAAGCTTTAAAACAATTACACCATATTAAGAATTTAATTTAAACCTTTTCAAACAATTAGTTTGAGAAAATAATATAAAAAATACTAAATTTGTATTAAAATTGATACAAGTTATTTTTGTTTTAATAAATACATTTTCGTGATGATTTTTTTGGATAAAAAGTTTCTAAAGTAAAAGATTTCAACTGCAGTACATGCAATCTTACCATTTTCTAAATAAGATTTTGAAATTGCTACTTTTATGACCACAAAAAAAAAATCTAGCAATCATATTTTTATTGTAAAAAATGGATTTTAAGCAAAACCTGATAGTGAAATTCTAATGTTGAGATACAGTATTCTGTAATGGACAAGTGACTGCTTTTTTGAAACTTCTGTTATTTAGCAATATTTTTGATAGATAGACAGTTCTTGTAGCAGGAAATATTTTATTATTAAAACGTTTTCGGCCTTACTAAGAGACCCTCATCAGTATACATGTTCTTTTTTAATGAACAATTTAAAAGAGAATATAGCTTTTAAAAATTTTTAGAACTGATTTTGTTTTTAAAAAAGTTTTTCATAAATTATTATTGGCTTTTAAAATAAGCAGTTACTAATTGAACCATTTTAATAAACGTTTTAATAATAAAAATATTTTTTTTTTTATAGGAACTGTGTATCTAACAAAAATATGGACAAGTGATTTAACAAATTATACTTTTAGTTACTTAGGCTGTAGACATTCTGCAACTAATCAGAGTAAAGAAGAAAACCTAAGCACTAAGCAGAAATAAAGGTTTTATTTCTGCTTAAGTGCTTAGGTTTTCTTCTTGTACTTTTAGTTTTTTCTACTTTAATTGTGTCTTTTTTTTAGATTTAAATAAAGTTTAATAGTCGTAGATAATTGTATACCTGATAACTTTGCATCTTTAATTGGATTAAACAAATATTTTTTTAGTAAAAAAAAAGTAAAGCAGTCTAACACAGGTGAATGCACTGTATTACTATTGAAGATATTTTTTTTGTGCCTAATGCTGGATTATTTAGTTTTTAATTCACAGTGGCAGAATGTCTATAATCATAGCAAATGTTTTTATCTATAATTAATGATTTCTATCATTCTACTCCCATTATTATTATTATTAATTTTCATTCAATAAGAAGATAAATTGATATTAATGATTTATTATCTATCATTCCATTAGAATAATAATTTTCAATTGGAATTCTATGAAATCCATGGGTTTTAACCAAAATTTTCAGATTGGTATAAATTTATAATAATTAATATTCATAGCTAGATCAATGCCATATATTCTGTTGGCCAGTGATAAGGTATTTATCTTGGATTATCTTGAAAATTGAAGATGATATAAAATTATTAAAAAATGGAAAATTTGCATTCTTATGCAGATAGTCCTTGACTTATGATGGAATTCAGTTTGAATCCTGCTGTCATAAGTCAAATTTGGTTGGAAGTTGGAAATGTCCAAAATTTATGGATTTCTCACTACTAATATTTACTAGGACACTATGCATTATTTTAATAAACACAGAGTATAAAATTATAAGAACCAGAGACAAAAAAAGGTTACTTTATATATATCAGACTATTGGTCAGTGACTTAAACCCAATGAATTGTATTGACCAATATGCAGTTTTAATAAACACAAAGAGTATAAAACTATAAGAACCAGAGACAAAAAAAGGATACTTTCTATATATCAGACTATTGGTCAGTGACTTAAACCCAATGAATTGTATTGACCAATATGCAGAATTTATTGATTACATCATTATTGTAAGTATGAATAATCATAACTCAAGACAGTTATAAGTTGTGGACTACATCTATACATAAACATGAGATTCAAGATAGTTGTTGCATTTAATATAAGAATAGTAAAAGCAATCAGAAAATTCGACTTAATTATTTGCTATCTTAATTATTACCTATTTTATGTAGGCATTTGCCCATTGAAGATAAAAATCATTTATATTATGAACTTAATGTATTGTTATAATAGTGAAATGATGATTTCAGGAAACTTCTTTTATATATAATTCTATAAAAACAACAATTTTGACATCCTTTCATTACTAGTCTCTTGGTGGCTGCCCTGTACTCTCATTCCAATGTATGGCATTAACACAAGCAGAATTAGTTTTGCAAAATATTGTATAATTCCTCAAAAAATAATGATCAAAAACCATAATTTGAAAAGACACTATGAAAATCATACATGTATCTCTCACATATCTTTAAACAAATGTAATAAATTTTTATTTTATCTGCAAATTTTATCTATAAAGTGTCCACTTTATTGCATACATGCCAGTAATATTGATATGGGTAAAGTTTTCTTTGTCAAAAATTCATATCTATAAATTTTATATATATATATACCTGCATGCACACATTTTTAATTTTAAAATTATTTAGAGCATATCAATCTCTGGATTATAATTATTTGATTGTTGTTGAAAAGAGTTTTTTCAAAAAGTTGGAGTAACTACATGAGAAAACAGTAATAATAGCAGATTTGGTAATTAAAAAAACTGAGTATTATTGATTGAAATGATTTTCTTTCTGTTTTCGTATTTTATTACTGAATTCATTAATATTCATTAGCTCTTATCAAAGTGAAGTACATTACTTTAAATTGTAAATTTTGTATGATATAATCAGTGCCGGATTTACCTATAGGCCGATTAGGCTGCATCCTAGGGCCCCGTGATTCTAAGGGCTCCAAAACTATCAGTTTTCAATTTTTATAAACTTTTGATAAGAAAAAATGAGTTTTTATTAAAGTGCTAGATAGAAAGTAAAATTTTAAAGGTTCCTTATAAGTTACAAGGAGTATTTAAAATTAGACGTAACTGATTTGAATTTTTGTTCATTATAAGTTACTTCAGAGATGATTATTATTTTTAGGGGCCCCAAAGTCTTGCTCGTCTTAGGGCCCCCAAAAATGCAAATCCGGCTCTGAATATTATTTCTAAATAAAATGTAGGATAATACTAAATGTGTATTTTATATGTAAAAAATAAATAAATACCATTTAACAAGCTTTTACCAAATGAAACTTTTTGATTTTACTCAAAATATTTTATTATATATGAAAACAATAATAATATAAACTATTGCCAAATATAATTTCTGGATAATCGGAAAAAAATTTCTGCCAAACAAACATTTCAATAAAATTGTATTGTAGAGAAACATGATTGTCACATCTGCTTTCCATAAACAGATTTATTTTGCACACATTGCAATATATCAATGCTATCTAAAATTGGGGTGATTGTCAATTTATATAAGAATAATTCAAATGCTCATGCTTTAATATGAATGAATTATAATTTTATTGTTTAGTAATGAAATTGAATTGTAAATTTACAGAATTTTGTTGCAGCATTTTCTATTTTTAATGTTGTTACAATTATTACACATTCGAAGGATCATCACAGTGTACAGGGTTAGCCTAAATGATTCATCGGGTTTCAAAGCACTGTTTCTTGACAAGTATACAACGTACAAAGACGAGTGATACATGAAAAGATAGATACACTCACCAAGTTTTTAATGAATTATAATTTTATTGTTTAGTAATGAAATTGAATTGTAAATTTACAGAATTTTGTTGCAGCATTTTCTATTTTTAATGTTGTTACAATTATTACACATTCAAAGGATCATCACAGTGTACAGGGTTAGCCTAAATGATTCATCGGGTTTCAAAGCACTGTTTATTTACAAGTATACGACGTACAAAGACGAGTGATACATGAAAAGATAGATACACTCACCAAGTTTTAAAAGCCCGCCTCTTGGCTTGTGTGCACGCTAGATGGCAGTCCTGTGACGGCAACTCTTACAGGTCCTGTGTACCTGGATATGTTGCAGTTGTTGTTGTTGCCACAACTGACTGCTGACTCCTCGAGTTTCATCTTTCAACAGGACGGGACTCCACCTCACTGGAACACAATTGTCCGCGCCTTTCTCAACAGAGAACTGCAACATTGCTGGATAGGGCGCGCTGGTCTGGGTGATGTTCCTCTGTTGCCATGGCCTCCCAGATTGCCAGATCTCACGCCATGTGATTTCTTCCTGTGGGGTTATGTTAAGGACAAAGTTTATGTACCCACAATGTCAACAACGCTACAAGAACTGCAGGAACGCATCACTGCTACTGTGACGGACATTGTTGGAAACATGCTAGTGAATGTATGGATGGAACTGGATTACCGTTTGGATGTGTGCCAGGTGACCAAGGATGCACACATTGAACATTTGTAGAATGTACCAGAAACTTGCTGAGTGTATCTATCTTTTCATGTATCACCCATCTTTGTACGTTGTATACCTGTAAATAAACAGTGCTTTGAAACCCGATGAATCATTTAGGCTAACCCTGTATTATAAAAGTATATGTAGCCATTTATCATCTGTTGAAAAATAAACTTTTATTTATTTATATAAAAGTTATGCTTGATATATATACATTTTCTTTAAAATAAGAAAAAATAAATATTAGATTTTTCTTTTTATCTATATTCCTATTGTTCGATGAATAACATTTAACATTCATATTTTTATCTTAGCTTATTTATATATCATATTTTGACATGTAATTTATAATAGCAGTATTTTCATACAATGCACTTAATAAAATAGAGAAGAGAAATGAATACAAAACTTCAAACTTTCAAGTTGTTTTGTGGAATTTTATTGTAAATGCAAGCTTTTTTATAAAATCAATTTAATAGATCAATCATAAAATCGAAAGTTTGACCTTTAAGATATTTTTTTAGAATTCAAGGATGGAATATGAAAGAAAAATATTAAAATGATACAAATTGCATGCTAACTATTTAAATAAATAAATTTAATTTTATAACTGGTATTCAGAAAATAAAAATACTTACTCGAACCAATTGTTTCAGTTTAAAAGTTTTGTACGAAAAATAACATTCTTTTGTTTGTTTTGTATTTGGTCTTTTTTACTACATGCTTAAAAATAGAAAGAATGAGAAGGGAACAGATGTGAGAGGTGGTATTATTAGGCAGTAATCATCTCTAGCAGACAGAAAATAGAACTACTCCACTTTCTGTCATCTTCTCCTGCTTAGATCTCAACACTACTATATGTTGCATTTTCTTCCCATGTTAAATTTTCTTGACAACATTCCAATGTCTGACTAATTATTTTAAAAGCTATTCTTTAATACTAATTAGTGTTCTTTATTTAATCTCGGAAAGTTTGCTACGAGAATTTGCTTCTGTTCTTTGCTATTATTTTTATTCGAGCAAATATTTAGTTTGTAATAGTGAAGTAATTAATTATTACATCATTTTAAATTGCTGATATGTTCAAAATATTTAAATTTAAACAATGACAATGTATTTTTTATTATTAATATTACAATTATTTTATTAATAAAATGTAATTATTACTCACACTTTTCTGAAATAATTTAAGAAAAAAACAATCTTTAGAAAATAGCATTTTAAAATCTCGATAACGTTTTTAAACATTCAATTAATAACAATTCTTAACAAGCATAAACATTATGTTTAATATAATCATATTATCATTTAAATTATAGTAAATCACTTTGAAAATCAATTCTTAAGAGAGACATCACAAAATCTCTCTCTGAAACTACTAAGTTCAGACACAAATATAAACTGAATCCAATATACTTTTTTTAAATTTTATTCTGATATAAAACAATTTTTGTAAAGTGTAAACAATTAGGAATACAAATAATGAGAATATTTAGTGGCAGCCTTCTCAATTTTGCTTTGTTTTTAAATGACCTTCTCAATATGCATTGTCCATTAAATGGCCCTCAGAAAAATCTGATTTTGACATCCATTGTAATGGATCCCAAAAATATATGTAAATTTCATTTAAACTGGATAATATTTACATAATATATCATTTTGATAAGTAAATGTCCTGCCCAATTTGATTGAATATTGATCATTTTCAATAAAATTGATTTTCTAGAAGATTCAATATTGTGTACAGTATATATTTAAATCAGATTGGATAATAATTATTTGAGATATTAACCTAAAATAAGTGAAATATCTTCACCCATATTGAAGTGATTTGATAATTTTCAATAGACTGGCCACTTGTGTGATCTAAAAACATACAGACATACTCACTATTGCAATGATTACATTCTAAACAACAACTGTGAAGTGAATCACAACCTTTTTTTATTTGCTAATGTATATAAAAGCCTAAAGACATATTTACACTATTATTCATTAAATGCACAATAGTACTAACCCTAAAAGTCTCAGCCAGATGGCCATGTTTTAAAGCAATCACATATCATCTTGAAGGATCCAGGCTCAATTCCAGATCTCACACCTGGTTTTTCAGGCCTATCCCATTTATATGTTAATTTATGTTTTATATACCTATTCTAAATATTATTTTGCAGATAATTTTCACTTTGAGATATAAAATAAAAGCATGGAATATAACTGATAAGTGTTGTAAAGTGAGGTATGTTTGTACATGTGTTTTATCCAAATCAGATTATAAATAAACACATTATCATGCTGATGAACGTACAATGAACAGACAAACTTAATTCATATATTCATTATTACATTTTGAATAGAAAGATCAAAAAATATATTTTATTTTTAGATTTGATAAAGGAGGGAAAAATCTAAAACAAATTAAAAAATTATAGGAAAGAATAAAATTACAAGCTAAGAAAGAATACAGAATTTATAATGACATAAACAAACCAGAAGAAGACTCACTTCCAAAAGAATTACCATATTTTACCCAAAATTTAATAAAATATAATTTCAGATTTTCAATAATATACATTTGAATTATATAATGTGTATGATAGTAATAGTGAATCTTGAATAATGGAGTTTTGAAATTAAATATTGTATTGTTTTGTTTGTAAAAAGATATTGACAAAACTCTTTTTATAAAACTTTTGCTCATCAAGATTCAATATAGAATTACTTCTATAATTTATCATTATTCATCTTCTAATATTTATTGAATTAATTTGATTTACTTCTGCAATTTGAGCTATATTGATGAACACCATTTTATAAATGGTCAGTAAATTTACTCTTTTTGAAAGTCTAATATGATTCTATATTCACTAAGTTTAATCTATTGACTATCAAGTCATAGTCACAGTCACTTGACCAATCCCTGAATGCCAAACAGATTTATGCTAAATCTAATGGATGTTCAAATAAATTTAAACACTTTCATTTATTTCAATTTTTATGCAATATTATTGATTTTTATATATGTCATTACTCAATATATTTATTTTTATTGAACATAAATTACTTTTTCTTATTTTAATTATTTCTGCCAAAATTAACAGTAATACATTCTCTCTAAATTAAAACAATTTTGATAACGATATATTTTTTAATCTGGTTTATTAACCTCTATTCCATAGCAAATATTTGTACATAATGAAAAATAATTTATTTTTATATTTATATTTATTAAAAAAAATTCATTTTTAATAGACTTTAACTCAATAATAAATACAAAAAAATTAAACAAATCAGGAAAAAATTTTTTGTTTGTTTAAATTAGAAAATAAAAAGTTTTAACAACAACAGGGAATAATTACATTGGAGTAAACTATAGGTGTGAGAAGTTGACTTTGACCTGTCCTATTTTTATTTTATTATGCACTTCTATTATTTATTTATCATTATATTTTTCTATATGCTAATGTATTATATTTTAGTTTAAAAGTTAACTTACTTTTCCTCCTTCTCTGTCGTAGTTGGCAATCACGTGATACGGAATCGGAACCGTTTCCGGAAGAGCTATCCCAGTTAATGATGTCATCTTATCTAAATAAATTTTACCACTGAAACTGATAATGTGAAAAAATAAGAATGGATCCGCATCAGTGTTTTTTTCGATATATAAATTAAACTGTAAAGATGATGACATGAATGAATTACTCTAAGCTCAGATCGGAAGAGCGGTTCAGCGACATGAATGAATTACTCTGTATTAATAACTTTGAACTTGTTACATATAAGTATGTAAATGAGCAAGTGCAGAAGTGTTCATCACTTGAGTATAAAAGAGGACGCATTCGAACAGCCAATTGAGGTGCTGAATTTCCAGACATAGAATTGGCGAAAGTGACAAGTGAGTTTCTTGTAAGGATCGACTATTGTTGGAAGCTTGTATCGGAGGTGGAGGTAGTAGAATTTAGTAGTATTTAAGGTTCTCTTTTTGTGAATAATTGATTATCAATATTTGAGTTAGATTAAACAAGTTTTGTTGATTATTTGATTGTTGCTTTATTAGAGTTTCAATAAAGCATTTATTAACACTTTTGTAAGTGTTTCGAGTCTAATAAATTTATATTTTTGTATTATCTAACTTGTTTAAGAATTTCTTTAATTTATTATTGTAAGTTCTAACCTCGTTTGTTCGTTTCACTGCTAACACTTAATCGGCACTTTAGTTTATAAGTTCCGATTTCTGATCTGTTTTGTCAGTTAGACGTTACATTGTGTTAGATTGTTTTGTAGTTAATTTGTAGTAAGTTAGAACTTAGAAAAAACCTGAGCTCAGGCCGAACTCTGGATTGCAGAGTCGCTAGCCATTAGGAATAAGTAGAATTACATAGTATTGACATTCACTCTAATCCGCAACTTTGCATAGAGTTGTTCGGAAAGTAATTTTGTTTTTTTTATGAAAATGAATGATAATTTTTTTTATAGTATATAAATATTTTATTTAATTATATATTGACAATTTTGGTCCAATATATTTGTCATCTTTCTGGTAATAACATGATTCCATTTCATAGAACATCTGATTTTTGTTTGCAAAAAACTGAATCAAATGTTTTTTGACAACCTCATTTAAACTAAATGTTTTGCCGTCTATAAAGTTCTGTAAAAACTGGAATAAGTAATAATCACAGGGTGCCAGATCTGGTAAATATGATGGATGTGATAGCATATACCATCCAAGCTGTAACAGCTTCTGGCAAGTTATCAAACTTGTATGAAGCCTGTAACAGCTTCTGGCAAGTCATCAAACTTGTATGAAGTTTGGCATTTTAACAGCTTCTGGCAAGTCATCAAACTTGTATGAAGTTTGGCATTGTCCATTGATTAACGGAAAAGGTATAGCGTTCTATGACTTTTCTGTTAATCTAGTGAGTCATCAAAGACGAGTCATCAAACTTGTATGAAGTTTGGCATTGTCATGGTGAAACACTCGAAGCTGTAACAGCTTCTGGCGAGTCATCAAACTTGTATGAAGTCTGGCATTATCATGGTGAAACACTACACTTTTTGTTAATCAATTCGGCAAACTTGTATGAAGTTTGGTATTGTCATGGTGAAACACTATGCCTTTTCTGTTAATCAATTCTGGCCTCTTCTGTTTGATGGAATCATCGTTTGTCCAATTGGTGCAGTTCACTTCTGAATTAATTGTGGAATTGTCTGGTAGAAGCTCAGAAAAAAAAAAACAATTCCCTTGAAATCCCACTAAACAAAGAGCATCACTTTTTTTGATGAATATTGGCTTTCAGAGTGCTTTGAACCAGCTCAACTCTTCTGCTCCATGATCGCTTGTGTTAAAAATTGTTGTAAACAATGCATTTTTCATCACCAGTTATGATTTGCTCCAGAAACGAAAATCATTTTCTTCACATTTGAACAGCAAATCACAGATGTCAATGCAATGGAGCAAATCTCTTTCTTTAAGAATATGTGAAACCCAAATATTAAGCTTTGAAATAAAACCAAGTCATTTCAAATGGTTGTGAGCAGTCGAATTCGGCAAATTCAGACTTGTAGCAATTTCTCATATTGTTATTCAGCAGTTTGCTTCAACCAAACACTTTATTTTGTCATCATCAGCTTCAACTAACTTTCCAGAATGTTGTGCAACTTCCATATCAAATTTGTCAGAATGAAATTTTGCAAACCAGTTTTAGCATTAGCATTCTGTTAACACATCTCCATACATTTCACATAACTTTTTTCTTGCTTGAGCAGTATTCTTACCTTTTTGGTAAACAAAAAAAGTAAGAATACTGTTTGAACTGTAAGAATATGTTTTGCTTATTACCAAAAAAGTTTTTGGTAAAAAGCAAAACATGCCAAAAATTTCCATTTTATTTTCCATTTTGATATGACACCCAAAAAAAAAAAAAAATGCACAGAATCAAAAAAAATTTTTTATAAATAAACTTGAAATGTCAGTTGTCAAATTATATAATGAAATTGTCTGGTTAAAAATATAACTAATAACACTTATGGAAAAAATGAAATTATTTTCCAAACAACCCAATATAAACGGAAAAAATATCATGGAAAGAAAAACATTCCAACTTAAAGGAACTATGGGTCAAAGTGGCAGAATAGTTTAATATAATAGGGATGCATAAAATTTGAAGTGGCAGCATACAGTCTAAAACAAGTTTCCTAAAACTAAAACAGGCAAGAATATCACTTTCCTGGATTAAATTTAAAATTAGGTTTAAACTCTTTGCTTAGCTAGATCAGAATAAGGATCATAAATGTCTCTAAAAAGCTAATGTTTAATATTGGCTATGCAGATGTCAGAATATGTTTGAAAGTTATCCAAAATTCAGAATATTTAACAAATTTTTAAAATGAAATATAGTATAATAATATTAAATAAATATTGTACATTCTTTATGAGGAACAAAACATATATCTTATTCTTGCCAATAATTATTATTATTATAAGTAAAATATAAATAAAATAATAAAAATAAAAAACAAAAATTGAATACATTTTTACATTTACATATAAAAATTACACACAATTGCATTTGCACACAAAATTAGTAATAAAATTAACATCTTGTAATAAGAGCACAGAAGACTTCAAAATAAATACTTTTATGAATACATAAAGTTCAAAATACTACTGCCAAAATGTATCAAATAGGAAAATAAACACTTAAACTAAACAGTTTAGCCATTTTCAACATATTAATATTTAATTATATGTTATTCTAATATTTGTGTAAATATTAAAAACCCTATATAATAAAAAAGATGTAATATAAAATTTGAGTGTAATTTATAAAGGTATATTAATACTCCTGCTCATAGAGCTGTAAAAGTATCATATAAGACCACTGTTATAAAATATATCAAAATTTTATTGTGAATCTACTGAAAAGTTATTTATTAAATTGGATGTAGCTATAATAAATTATAAAATTTTAACTAATTTTATTTACATTAAATACAAGAACTTGGCTTTTTTAGAAATTAATTAGTAACATCAAATTCCATGTTCAATACTTATCTCAACATAATAGCCAAGTTTGTAGAAATAATATAAAATTCTTTATTTGAAAATGCTTTCAATCCTTTACATCAGCAGTTCCCAATGTTTTTTCTCCTCGAGTTTCACGAGAGGAAAAAAATGCTGAGAACCGTTCCTCCCCAATCTCCATCCTCTAGTGGCTGGATGACCGAGTGGTAACGTGTTGGTGTGTCATGCTGGAGGACTTGGGTTCAAGGCCTCAGTCAGGCATCTCCTGAAAGTTTTTTTGGGATTCCGGGCCTCACCAAGTGATCCCCATCATTCACCATCTGGTCCTCCTCCATGGTGTGGGTGCAGCGATGGTTGGAACTGGTCCCACCCCTTAGTAATCTCACTGATTGGAAAGGAACATAAAAATGAAAAATTAAAATTAAAATTCCTGTCCTCAAAATCTGGTCAGCCAGATTTGTGAGGATGGGCCCTTGCAAATATTTATCATGGCATGCCATGATAAATATTTTCAAGGGGTGGGACTTAAAACTTGAACTCAGGTCCTCCAGAGTAGAAAGCCAAAGTTTTTCCACCTGGCCAATCCAGCAGCTCAATCGAACACTAAAATGATAGACTACTTTCAATCAAAATGACAATTTTGGCAAAGAGGGGAAGGATATATATATATAATTGAGCAATATGACTAGTGGTGAGCAAATCTAGTGACAACTTTCGCATAAGTTCCTCTTTATAAACTAAACTCTATATTTGATTTTGTTTTTCATTTTAAATCCTTTTTTTGATGTTTTCCACCATTACCAATATTCTTTTTGTGTAGCCCCAACTCCTTGTACCATATTTCATACCACAGGTCATGTAGAGCAGTGTAGGATACACTGCTCTTCATGATCATCAGCATACAAAATGTATTCAAATAAAAGAATTAGAGTTAGTTTAGAACAGAAATATTTGTTTGTTACAGAATTAATTTTTTAAAATTAAGCAGTTCAAAATACAGAATTTACATAATAAGATTATAACACTAAATTTAAAATATGTAGCATATATGTAGAGTACTAGAGTTATGAATTATATTATAAATAATATTAAATGATTTTTAAAGATTCTTTGAAAATTTTTATTCTGAATTTTGATTGGAAAATCCAACTTCTACTTATAGTATTGGCTTATGAAAAAATGTTTTCCAAATTATTGCAGATTCAAATTAAGATCAAAATTTTGAGCATGACCCCACTGTAAGTTGATGTTTCTTTACAAAAGGAAGAATAAATAAAATCCTTATAGTTCATCATGAGTAAATGGAAATAATAAAATGAAAGACACAAATGAATCATTAGATATATTTTGAATTCTTCTTTTAACAAAAATATTTTAACTGTTAAAACATACCTCATATCCAGTATAAGATTGTGTAGAATATTCAAAATCAGAATCAGGACCTCCTGGACAATATCTAGTACATACAAAAAATATACATATACAGTATTTTAGTAATAATCTATTTCAATTAATAAATCTAATTATGAATCTTAGAAGAGAAGCTTATTTAATATTTAAAATTTAAATAAAGCTTTTTACTGTTGTTAAGTATCATTACAGTCATTTCTATTAAAAAAAATCTTTCAACAATATCTTTCATTTAAGACAAATATATAGAATAGAATCAAATATATAGAATTTCAAATATATAAAATTTTTGAAATTTTGATTGCTACCATCTTGTAATAGGAGCACATGGAGATTTCAAAATTAATACTTTTATAAATAAATCTTACATAGAAAGGAATGGCAATCTAAAATTTGAATGCTCTGCAATATTACTTGAAATATTTTATAGTCAACATGACAGACAACAACAATTATATAAGACCACTGTTATAAAATATATTAAAAGCCTTATTGTGAATCTGTAAATTTCTTTCACAGCTTTTCATTATTATATGAAATTTGAAGAAAACAAGATTATTTTGTAGGAAATCTTAGACATACAATGAAATATTTATAATTTTTGGATAACAGAAAGCCTTTTGAATAAAAGAAGTTATTAATGAAGAAAATCAGATCATATTGAAAAAAATTATAGATAAAAATTAAAGTATTATGCAAATAGTTAGTTGCAATGAAAAGCAACATAAATTTATTGAAATATTGCCATAAATTTATTTAAATTTTTATTAATAAAATATATTTATTGGTATATTTTCCTTCATATCAATAATTTTTATTTTTTTTAAATTTTCAAATTTATACAAAGAAATCAAATATATATGAAAACTGTTCACTTTCATGCATAAACAGCCATAATATTGTCTACTTTGCTTTAACTGGTCTGCAGATGTTTGTTGACACACTGCACCCAATACCACATGCAGCTCAGTAAAGTAGACTTACAAGTTACTTGCAATTTCTCATGAAATGACTGGCCATCATAGAGCAATAAAAGTGACATGCTCCTTTAAATAGCCTGAGGTTTATATTCCAATTTTTGCATTTTTACAGAGTTGGTGAAAATTAAGTAATAAATGAACAAGAAAAAATATTGTCTATTTTAAGAGAATTATTATTTTTCAGTTTTATGAATTTTAGAGTTCATCAAATTAAAATTTCACTTTTCACTTAAAATTTCAAAAATAAAATTATTTCATCCCAAAACCAAAATAAGATTAATATAATATAATACAATAGAATACAGAATCAATATGATTGGATAAAAAATAATTCAAATTATCTATCATAAAAACATTATTTTAAAAAATTTCAGCAATTGAAAAATTTAGGAACTTTCATTGGAGGCACATATTTTCAATCAATAAACATAAAAAACTGATCCATGATAGCTATACTGATTAAATGAGGATTGAATTTTTTTTAATGCTTTTGTTTTTTGTTCCACTTCTATGACATGAAGACATATCAACAGACCTTAATGGAGTAATTAAAGCTACTAAAAATAAATAAAAATCACAATGATTTGAAAGAAATGGGTTTTTTTTTATTAAATCAAATAAAAAATTCATCCAAAAGCAAACACTGAAGATATAAAAATTTATTTCAAAACAATACAGAAATGTTTAGAATCAGTAAAACTATGAGAAAAGTTAAAAATCAGTCATTAAATTGAAAAATTTATATAAATTATGATGCAAAATAGCAAAAATGTGTCATATATCAAGTCAAAGATTTTATGCAAATGTAAATATTCATGAGAGTCATGAGTTAAACCATTATCTGAAGAAAATGCCATCAGCAATATAATTAACAGCAAACTTAAAGCAAAAAATTGTTAAGTAATTACAGGAAAGAAAACATCAAAAGAATATTGCTACAATTTTTAAATGCTCTCAAGCTGCAATTTCAATTATGAATCATGTATACATAAATATAAAAATTTAAATAAATAAAAAAAGAATAGAAACTTACACACATACATTACCAGTCATATTAATATGAGGACAACGATGGGGCTTACACATAACAGCAATAACAGCAATCTGAAAATTTATAACATATTACTAAAAGTTTTAAAACATATACAATAAAATATGTATTAATGTATGGTGGTTACCGCTTAAATAATCAAGACACTTGTTTTTATATTTATTAATCTATTAAATGATCAGTGATGCAGTACAATTGAAAAATTACATCATATAATTATTCATAGTATTTTCTCAAAAGCTGTCAATGTTTATCTTTCAATAGAGCAAATGTAGTAGCAAATAAAAAAATTTGTATCAAATATACAGTATCACAACTTATTTTATAGTGATGTTTCATTTCTACTATAATTAAATAACAAAATTGGACATATTGTTTCAATATCAAATACAAAATTAATATTCTGAGTGAAATAGATTAGAGAAATCAAAATATTTAATAGCTTCTATATTAACTAGTTAGCTCCTGGCCACTAAGTGTCCAAATATACCAAAAAAGAAACATTTTTTTTCTTATCTGTCAAATTTGAAATTTTTCATTTATTTAGCACATCCTTGTATACAATGTTTGTTGTTTGTTTTCTTTCTCCAGAACAAACTAAAATTTTATTTACATGAAACTTGTGGCATTGCTACATAAAAGTGTACATATGCAAAAACTTGATTTTGTAATAGAAAGCCAATTTTTTAAAAAGTCTGTCCTTGGCTCTTATTTATTGTTTGAGTATATTGTCTTTTTTATAATCATTGTTGTAATCTTTTTGTTGTTGAACCCTTGTATGTAACCATAGCCTATCATACATAATAAAAACAGAAATATGATAAAGAAAGCTTGTGTACTGGCTCTGACAAACCATTTATATATATATTTATATTACAGACCAAAATGGCATCTCTCCCTGGTGGACCAAAGTAGGTAATAATTATAATTATTATTTTAAAATAAAAATAATTATAATTTCTGAAATAAATTACATATTATTTAAATGAAATGTTTATGTAGCCTCAGCACACCAAATGCAAACTGATCTCTCAAGCCTGAGAACAGCAACCAAATTGAAAAATCAATTGTAAAAGCCAGAAATTGAAGTCAAATAGCAAAAAAATATACAACATAAATAGGAAATAAACTATGATAATTTAAAACAAAATTTATAATGAGATTAGGATTTAGTTTTGTAAAATTCACATTTAAAAATTTTAAGTGAGAGAAAATAGTAATGGCAGCACTTTCGGTTCTGGGAGTTTGTACATGTACAGAAACATGGACTCAATTCTCTGGTTAATTTACTCTAAAGAAAATAATATTCTGAGAATGTCCTCTCTGTTCTTATTTCTATTTCTTTATATTCCTTAGTTCTTTATTATATATAATAATTCTTCATTCACAAATAAGCCTAATCATCCTTCAGTTTTGCCTATATTATTCTTCAGTTAATTATTTATAGTATTTTAAAATCAGCTATGGTTTATTGATAAAATGTTATTTACATTATCATAAATATAAGCAATGTAAGATCAAATTTAAAATATATATATTCATTTATAATAAAATTATAGAAACCTGCAGCCATCAGTAAATTATGATAGCTGTATCAGCAGCCAAATAAATTTCTCATGAAAACTACTGTTCTAAAAAGCTATTATTAAATCATAGGTATATCTTATAATTAATGTTTTAGAATTAAATAAATATACCATATGTTTGAATGGACAATTTTAATTTACTTACTCCACTTGCTGTTCTTACAGGTTTTGCTCTTAATTTAGGTAAAAGAATCTGAAATAAAGTAAAGAAAATTAAGAGTTTAGTTATATTTTATATAATTATTTCTTAGTAAAAAGAAATCGTAAAATAATTATTCTAATATAAAATACAGGGTGTTTTCTAGCACTCGTACCACCATTTTTTTTGGAAACGCAATGAGATAGGAAGTAGGGGACAAAATTTTGATTACCAAAGTATATCCGAAGAATCGAATGGGCTTGATAAAAATTTTGTGGACCCATCAGAAGTAGGGGCACAAGGGGTCAAATATGAAATCTCCAATGGAAACCAATGCCGATTTTGACATAATTGGATAGAATTGAAAAACAACTTTTGAAAGTTTTTTAATATATCATTTCGGATTGTGAGATATCACCAAAAAAAAAAAGATGCCGCCGCATGTACCGCCGGTTGGGCTATTCAAGCAATAATAAAAGGAAGAATCTGACAGAGGGCATCTGTGTACGTCAAATATACATTATATATATACCGGGTAATTTTGAGCACCCGTACCACCCTTTCTTTTCGTAAACGCGATGAGATAGGAAGTAGTGGAAAAAATTTTGATTATCAAAGTATATCTGAAGAATTGAATGGGTATGATAAAAATTTTGTGGACCCATCAGAAGTAGGGGCACAAGGGGTCAACTATGAAATCTCCAATGGAAACCAATGCCGATTTTGGCATAATTGGATAGAACTGTGAAAAACAAACAACTTTTGTTTTGAAAGTTTTTTAATATCACTTATGGATTGTGAGATATCAAAAAAAAAGATGCCGCCGCATGTACCGCCGATTGGGCTATTCAAGCAATAATAAAAGGAAGAATCTGACATAGGGCATCTGTGTACATCCATGGCACTCATAAAGGGCTGAAACAAGT
This sequence comes from Olivierus martensii, assembly GCA_000484575.1. Classification (NCBI taxonomy): domain Eukaryota; kingdom Metazoa; phylum Arthropoda; class Arachnida; order Scorpiones; family Buthidae; genus Olivierus; species Olivierus martensii. The sequence goes on from AYEL01079334.1 coordinate 88,966, forward strand.
CCAGAAACCCTTGTTCTTGAGTATGGATCCAACTGTGATGGCGAAAGACTTGTTACACCTGTGGTTCGAGTGCTACTACAGAGTACCAGAATTCGTCTTAAATCTGCATAATACTGCTCTTTGCTGCTTCAATAATGTGTGGCAATGTAACAGATGCCATCTGTCTGATTTTTATTCTGAGATATCACAAAAAAAAAGATGCTGCCGCATGTACCGCCGATGGGGCTATTCAAGCAGTAAGAAGAATAAAAATCAGACAGAGGGCATCTATGTACATTGCCAAACATTATTGAAGAGCAGTAATATGAAGATTTAAAGCGAATTCTGGTACTCGGTAGTAGCACTCAAACCGAAGGTATGGCAAGTCTCGCCATCACAGTTCAGCATGGAGCCATACTCAAGAACAAGGGTTTCTGGACTTGTTTCAGCCCTTTATGAGTGCCATGGATGTACACAGATGCCCTATGTCAGATTCTTCCTTTTATTATTGCTTGAATAACCCAATCGTCAGATTCTTCCTTTTATTATTGCTTGAATAGCCCCATCGGCGGTACATGCGGCGGCATCTTTTCTTTGTGATATCTCACAATCCGTAGGTGATATTAAAAAACTTTCAAAACAAAAGTTGTTTGTTTTTCACAGTTCTATCCAATTATGCCAAAATCAGCATTGGTTTCCATTGGAGATTTCAAAGTTGACCCCTTGTGCCCCTACTTCAGATGGGCTCGCATGCCCATTCGATTCTTTAGGTATACTTTGGTAATCAAAATTTTTTCCCCTACTTCCTATCTCATCGTGTTTCCGAGAAAAAAGGGTGATACAGGTGCTCAAAATCACCCGGTATAATATCTATACATATAAATCTAAATACCTGTGCGTGTATATTCAATTATAAGGCAAGATAAGGGGCATTAGGAAATTCAGCCTAAGATTGTCACTATTATTACCACGTGTAGAGAAACGAACCGTCATTGCCATAGCAACACAACAACTTGACTTACAGTAATAGAATTTTATAAAAATTATCGAATTATTTATGCTGCTACTGATTTATTATTTAATCTATTACCTTTTTTTAGTCAAATAAAATCCAAATATACTAGCCAAAATCTAGCCCTTGAATTACAACGGAATAATTTAATTATTACAACCATCATTGCCATAGCAACAACAATTTGACTTACAATTATAGAATTTAATAAAAATTATCGAATTATTTATGCTGCTACTGATTTATTATTTAATCTATTACCTTTTTTTAATCAATGATTATTTTATTTCATGATTTTCATTATTGTAAGTTGTTATTATGTAGAAAAATCTGCATTTGAGATTAATTCACGTATTTTTCGATGCTCTTGGTTCGAGACTACATCATTTCAAGTGTTGTTTTGAAATAAAGTTTTCATACATTGTACATAATGCCGTGGAAAAAAACTATAAATTTCATAATGCCATAAAAAAGAACTATTTAGGTAGATTAATTCCTGCTACTGAAAGATTTGCATTTAATTCGAGAAAATGAAACATTAGAAGATCGAACAAATTGACAGAATTCTAATAGAAAAAGAAAGATATATCAGTGAACATTCGAAAAGTCGCATGTTTCAAATAGAAAACATATCTATATCAGAAAGATTTTCAGAATAAATTGAAGAAAATCCTGAAGGTCATTTAAAAAGTCATTTAAAAAGCATCAAATCATTGTCAAATCTGAAATCTGATTAAATAATGTTGCAGCCTCATACATTTAAAAATGACAGATATTCAAACTTGTAAGATTCATCTATAATAATTATGGAGCTATTTTATATATTTTTATGACATTTAGCATAGACATTATGTAGATGAAAATGATTTAGATGACATATTTTAATCTTGCATTTTAACCTTTAGCGCTCCAACGCCTAGCTATGCTAGACACGCCTGCTCCGTCTAACGCTCCAACGCCTAGCTATGCTAGACAAAGTAACTGCAGAACAAGAATGCAATCTTTCAACCTCAAGAATCGAAGATGAATGCACTCTAACAGCAGAACCACCAAAGTCCAACAAAATACCTTTCTTCTAAAGAGATGAATTCATGTGCCAAAACTTAAATTTGGGTTTTCGCGTAAAAGAGACAAAAGCAGTAGTGCTCATTTTGGGAAATGACACAAAGGGGAAATGAATCAAATTTACCTAAAATTATCAAAAATTGGCCCAAGCAAGTTATGTCATCTCCTTGTTAGAAAATGGAACTTTTCATTGAATGCTTTAATGTTAAATATATTATCTACATTTATATTTTCTTTGTTTTATTCATGATGAAACATTCAATTGTGAGGTCCCGGTAGACCCACCATTTTATCTATAATTTGAATATTTTATATATGTAAAACGATCAATTTCAAGTTTCGAACGATCCAAATTTAAATCAAAATTTAATAAAAATTTAATAATTAATAATTATTTCACCACATTTGGCAATATGTTATAAGGGGAAATAGAGCCAGAAAGTTAGTCCTAACAAAGGATGTAAAATAAGATAAAAATCTCTCTCTTTCTTGCAAGTTCCTGCTTACTGATTAATCACTAATTATTCACCGAATATAAAAGGAAGTAGCGTCCATTAGCAACAAAAAGTATGGAAGTAGAGAAGTTCCTGGTAGAACTTGACAGGCGAGCCTGGTCAGCTGTGGTCAGCGATGGGTCCCCATCAGATCCTCCCCACCCAGGGGACCAACGCAGACATATTAACATCATAGAAGGACTGAAGGGACAATTGGATATTAGAATAGTGTACTGGATACAAAGGAAACATCTAAGATATATGCACTTTTTCCCGTTAATCTGACGGATGAAGACTCTCCCTGTATCTTGGCTAAGGAAGTTACATCCTTAATATAAACAATGCTTCTGTCATCTGTTCGTCAAAGCCGACATTCAATGACTTCTGAAAAGTCATTCTACAATTCAAAGACTCTATTTCCTCAGGTATTATCCTTACGCGTTTCAGTTATAGTTTATTTTGGCTACTTTTTGGAACGTTGATTGTTCAAATCTCGTCATTCTTCTTTATCTCTCATTATTATTTGTAAATTTTATAGTTTTATTTTATTTGTTAAATAAACGCTTTATTTTTACTTGTTAAATAACAGTTGGTCATTATTCCGAACCTGGAGCTCCGTGCCACTTACTCACGCGGTAGTTCCAAATTCACTTACTAAATTTCTGTCTCGCTGACAATTGACTACAGCACCACGTTGCGGGATTCTTACACAATAGCACACTATATCATCAGTTTTTAATATTTGTAGTGAATTATTATTTTTATTGTTTTCTTATAACAAATACAATAACTACTAAAAAAGAAAAAGGCAGATACAGTCAGACCTCCATATATTGAACTTCTATATATCGAAATTCTTCGTATATCAAAGTTTTTTGTTAGTCCGGTGAAATTTCCATTGAAATTTGTTTCTATATATCGAAATTTTTAATTTCAGAGGGGAGGGAAAAGGATAAGGTAAGGAGCCTAGATTGAGTCTGGCTAGAAAAAGCCGACAAATAAACAAAATAGATGTGTCGATTTGTACTGTAGAGGGGGTTAGTATAAAGTTCTAGGGCTTGTTTCAGTTTCGGTTTTGTATGTTACTTGTGTTAATTGGCTTAAAACCAAAACCAAAACTGAACCGAGAGATTTTAATTAGTCTTTGTTCAGCTCTACTAAAACGTTTACCATGCTAAAGAGAAAATCGTTGTGTGTTGCGGAAAAAGTGGAATTGTTAAAAGATGTGGACTGTGGAGTGAGAAAAAAGATGTTGCGCAGAAATTCGGGATTCCACAAAGTACAGTATCAACAATACTAAAGAATCGGGAATCTGTTATAAAAAATCATGAAGTTGCAGGAGCTTACAAAAAACGATTAAGGACATGTAAGTACGACGACGTGGACGAAGCAGTGTTGAAATGGCTGAAGATGGTGAGAGATAGAAACATGTCTGTCTCAGGATCACTCATAAAGGAAAAGGCAATGGAATATGCACAGAATTTAGAACACGAGGAGTTCCAAGCAAGTTCTGGATGGTTAGACAAATTTAAGAAGCATCACGGAATCAAAGAAATAGTTATTTCTGGAGAAAGTGGATGCGTATCTGAGACAGACTGTAGCCAGTGGAAAACTACAATTTTAAAACCAATTTTACTGGAGTATCAGCCTGATAATGTTTTTAACATGGATGAAACTGGACTTTTTTTTAAATGTTTACCAAATAAGACTCTAACTTTTAAAGACGATAAATGGTATGGAGGTAAAATAGCAAGGAATGAATAACTGTTGTCCTTTGTGCCAATATGTCTGGAAAAGAAAAACTTAAAATTTTGCTTATAGATAAAAGCAAGCAGCCAAGATGTTTTAAAGGAGTGAAGTCATTAGAAGTTATTTATGAATACAATAAGAAATCATGGATGACAAGTGAGATTTTTGAGACGTGGTTAATTAATTTTGATAAAAAAATGACAAGAGAAGAGAAAAGTTGTTCTTTTCATAGACAACTGTCCTGCACATCCTTAACACGTCAAAATTACAACCAATGCAAGGCGTAATAAAAAATCTTAAAATGCATTATCGAAAAACAGATTCTCAAGAAACTAATTTTTGTACTTGAAAACAATCAACCTATTGACAATGTAATTAATCTCAGAGTGTGTATATTAGAATTAGCAAAAGTGTAGCAAAATGACATAGTGGAAATACCAATACAGAATTGCTTCATAAAAGCTGGCTTCTCTGAAAAGTCTGTTGTGGAAGAAGTTAATGTACTGTCACACTTGAGGAATGTTGGAACCAGTTACAGTCAACAGGTACAATAAATGACAAAATCTCACTTAATGAATATTTAAACGTGGATGAAGACATTATCGTAACAGAATATCCGACAGATGATGACATTTTAAGTTCAATAAAAGATGTGAAAATCAAGATAAAGACAATGAGGCAGATGAAATAGACCTTCCAAGAAAAAATAATGGCTGCATTTGAAACAATTTGCCAAGGGTTTCGATTTACAGAAAATATGCCCAACAATATTTTTGAGTCGCTCAATAAATCGAATACTTTTATGAGGAATCTGCATTGAAATTACTTCAGCAGGATATTCGAAATTACTTTACATCTGATAATTAAATACAATATTCTAATTTATTTTGTTTAATAAATGCATGTTTTGTCCATCTTATTTTTCATTTATCTATTACATGCAGTAGACTTTTAATACATTAATATACTGTATATATATTTTTAAACATTAAAAAAATTCTGCAGTAGATTTTTAATACATTAATATATTGTATATATATATTTAAACATTAAAAAAATTCATTTATATATTTTTTCCCAAAACTTTTTCAAATCATTTAAGTTGGAGTTTTACCGTGAGCCACCATCACTGCTGTCAGGGGGCCGCAAATAAGGCGATACGGACAAAATATCACTTAACTACTATACTACATTAGAGAAAATTCAGGTTTCCCATTGTCAGGGAGCTGTGAAAAAGGCAATATGGACAAAATATCACTTAACTACTATACTACATTAGAAAAATTCAGACAAAATATCACTTAACTACTATACAGTACTACATTAGAGAAAATTCAGGTTTCTATATATCGAAATTTTTCTAAGAACCTTCAATTTCGATATATGGAGGTCCGACTGTATTAATTTTTACTGAACACTTTTTTTTCTAATTTTTATGCTATTTCCAATCAGAAGTTAAATAAATGCCAGAGCCATTCCAGGCCCATTTTGAATTCCCAACATCACAAATTCTGGTGAAAAGATCTTCAAGGAAGAGGAATGAAAATTATTGTATGTTCATTTCTTTATAAAAAGTTAATTCCATAACTTTCATGCATACAGACATACAAACACATTACATAATTAACATTTTATACAGTACAAACAAGCAATAATGAAATATAATGTATATATGTATATACAGTATATATTCCACCAATTATTGCTTTTAACTAAGTAATATTGTATCAATAAATTACTTAATGTTACACTGCCTAAAGGTAATCAATAAAACATAAAACAGCTCTAAGGCACATTTTAATAAGATTTTTATATGGTAATAGCACTTTCGATTACATTAAATCCTCTTCAGCTACCAAAAATCAACGAACTACAAAAATATTGAGAAACGCTGATCTAAATAATGGCTTCAAAAGTTGTTCTGTTCAAAAGTTGCATCTATATGAAATAAATGCATGTGAAATAACATGCATTTATTTCATATAGATGCATACTACTTTTTACAATAAATAAACAAATTACAAATATATTTTTTAAATTAAGTAGGTATTTGCTTCATATTAACTATTGATTTTCATGGTATGGAGCCATACTGTAGACATAAATTACTTAATGTTACACTGCCTAAAGGTAATCAGCAAAACAAAAAACAGCTCTAAGGCAGGAAAAACACATTTTAATAAGATTTTTATATGGTAGTAGTGCTTTCGATTACATTGAATCCTCTTCAGCTACCAAAAATCAACGAACTACAAAAATATGTTCTATAGAATGCCACAATTCTAAAGTTTAAAAGGTGTTGCTATAGCAACTTAATATAATATGATTAACATATGATAAACATTAAATAAATTAAAAAATTAACAATAATATTAATTACATGTTATAAAGTAACCAACATAAAATATTCACTAATATAATAAGGTAACAAATAAACATAAGCATACTCTATAAATTTCTATTACAAATATAAAACTAAGATCTTATTTACTAATATTACATCATTTCCATGCATTACTTATCATAGCAGGGTCTAGTTTATTAATTAGTTTAAAGTTTGAATTCCATTTACTAAAGATCGTTAGGGTTTCCTCAGTTTTTTCCCTCTTAGGATCTTGTTCTTTAAGCTAGTGGTCTCCAAACTTTTTTGACTGCATACCCCTAAGACAGAAAAAATAAATGGCGTGGCAACAATTTAGAATTATTCCATCCTACTTCTAAGTCTGAAACAAGTGCTCCTTGTGCTAATACTGTAGTGGCAGTGCTGTTCTGTATGTCGTACATATGCTCTGGAATTCACTTTTTAAGCAAGTGTGCTATATAACCTATATAATTAGCATTACTGCCAGTGTCTTTATCATAGAAAGGAATTTGAAAGGAAAGAGTGTCTTAATATACAGTAATAAAATTTCAAAAATTTTTCAGATTAGCAAAAAATAATTTTATAAATCGTGATCGACCATTCCAGACCAATGTCAGGAAATCATGTCAACCGCCTGATGCTGGCCAATATCCTTTTACAACCTATCCTGCACCGGCCTTGAATGGGTTAATATATGTACATTAAATATTATGTTATTGTTTGTCTCTGTATCTATAGCCAAAATGTATTGTATTAGAACATACAAAAAGAGAAAAATGTGAAAGAAAATAAAACTGTCTAATTCTTCCCATTGAAAACTGTAATAAATAATATCACTATCTAAATTTTAACCTTTAGCGCTCCAACGCCTAGCTATGCTAGACACGCCTGCTCCGTCTAACGCTCCAACGCCTAGCTATGCTAGACAAAGTTTAAGACCCAAAAACTTCGTAATTTTTGCGTAAATCGAGAAAAAATGGTTAAAATCTCAAATTCTATCATATTTTCCATATTTCTATC
>AYEL01079335.1:0-53115 GCA_000484575.1 Olivierus martensii
TTTTTTCTTTTGGTCCTATAACTAAAATTAAAAAACGATATCAGGACAGAGTATATTGACAACAAAATATAATTTTTTCGTGCCAAAAACTTAAAAAATAAAAAAGTTATGGCAAAATATCGAATATTAAATATCATATTTCATATAATTTGGATCGTTAAAGAACGTTCATTTTTTTACTTTTAGAGCGTTAAAGGTTAAATATCCATACACTGTTTGGAAGAGATTTTAAAGTGAAAACTACCAAAAATAGTCTAAGAACTTCCTGTCAAAAAGAAACAAAATGATGATTATCCAGCTGTGAGACCAGGCCAGACATTTAGTGATTTTATTAGACATAGTGATTGAGTTTTCCTGAACTTTTTGCTTTCTTAAGATTCAAGAATTCCCAAATTAGTAATTAGTTTATTTTTCAAAATTTCTTTTCAAAAATTCTTGAAAATCTTAAGATTCTAAAAAATGTTTAATTAAAAAAGACCTGTTTTAATAAGGATTAAAACAAAACAAAGCAAAAAAATTCATGCAAAATGAAAACAAAAAATATTGGGTTGTTTTATATTTAATCTTTTAATTATATTGAAAAAATATGTCACATTTCAATAATATTGAAAAAATAATAGTATTTATTTTGCAATTACTGACAGTTTTTATTAAAATAGTTTTTCAATGTACACAAACAGTCTATTGATTTATATGCTACACTGGTCCTACGTTTGGACACAAATTTCAGAAAAATGGCATTTTTGTGTCCAGTAGTCATATATGATATATATCAGATTTTTAGCCTGAATGACTGCTTATTTTTTATGTCACTATATTTGAATATCTAGATCAATAGATACACAAAACCGTAACAAGATAAACTTTCTAGTGATTTATTTTTGAAATAACTGCCAAACTAATAATTATTTTTAATTTATGCTAATAGTGCCACCATATGTTGGATTAATAATTATTTATTTAAATTTAGGTTAAGGTGGCATCATCTGTTATTTAATAATTAACTTTAACTTTTACTAATTTCCCAAAATTAAAAATTTGCCTTGGCCTGGAGTCGAACCCAGGAACTTCAAGTTACCATCCTGATGCCTTACCAGTTAGAAAAACATCGACAGATTTTCAATTTTGGGATGCATATAATTTAGATATTATCGGACTTACACTGATAGCAACGCTCTTGAACAGGCTAAACATAGCCACAGGCTTTCTTGGCAAATTAGGGCAGACAGATTTGACTCAAGTCAGGTAAACAATCATAAATCAACATTTACTTAGGAGATTTATGTGATTAAAATAACCGCAACAAGCCAAACTTCCCCTACTGATTTATTTTTGAAATAACTGCTAAATTAATAATTTAATTTATGCTACTGGTGCCATCATCTGTTAGATTAATAATTATTTATTTAAATTTAGGATAAGGTGGCACCATCTGTTATTTAATAATTGAACTTTAATTTTTACTAATTTCCCTGTTGATTTATGATTGGTTATCTGACTTTAGCCAAGTCTGTCTGCCCGAATTAGCCAAGAGGGCTGTGGCTATGTTTAGCTTGTTGAGGAGCACTGATATTGGCATAAGTCCAATAATATCTAAATTATATACATCCCGAAATCAAAAATCTGCCAATGTCTTGGTAGTCTAACTGGTAAGGCATCAGGACAGTAACCCAAAATTCCTTGTTTGACAATGTATAAATAAACTTCCACTTGTATTAATGGTATAACAATAAATCAGCCACATTCAAAGTGGAAAAAAGATATAATTTATTACAGAAGTACTTTCGACTTCATTAAATCATTATCAGCCATACATAAAATTTCATAATTAGAATATCACTATTATTCTAATTGTAAAATTTTATGTATGGCTGATGATGACTTAATGAAGTTGAAAGTACTTCCATAATAAATTTTATCTTTTTTCCACTGCGAATGTGGCTGATTTATTGTTATCTTCAAGCCAAGGCAAATTTTTAATTTCGGGAAATTAGTAAAAATTAAAGTTCAACTATTAAATAACAGATAACGCCACCTTAGCCTAAATTTAAATAAATAATTATTAATCTAACAGATAGTGGCACCAGTAAAACATAAATTAAATTCTTATTAATTTGGCAGTTATTCCAAAAATAAATCACTAGAGGAAGTTTGGCTTGTTAGGGTTATTTCGATCACATAAATCCCCTAAGTAAATGTTGATTTATGAATACATACACATCTTACAAAAAATTTAGGATTTTTCTATTTTAGCTATGTAATTTTCTAAGAGAGCTCTATCATCTTCTAGCCATTGAGTGAAGGTGGGATTGAGGGCTAAGTATCCACTCATATTCTTTGATACACTTCTCTATATACCATAGATATCATTGCCATTCGGGTGAACTGCTGAATAGATTAGAAACCAGAAATTTGTTTTGGCTTTGCTTGCATAAATGTCATCATAAATCTGCCCATGTCATAACATGGCAGCATCAACAACAGCAGAAATATTTAAAAATTGCAATAAAATGATGATTTTTGTACAATTTATTGATCTAGGTGTTATTTTAAGTTTTACATGCCTATTTTAAGTATTATTTTGTGATTTAGTTTCAGATAATTTTCTTTTTGAAATATAAAGTTAATAGAAGTGATGCAGATAAACTACAACTTATCCTCTTGGTTTATCAATTCAAAGACTTTGCAGGGCCAAAATAATATAACCCTTAAATGCATCCTGTTACCGATTGGCTACAAACTCCTATTTTGTATACTACATAGAATGTTTTAAATTAATCATGACTTTTACACATTGTAGCCAGTTGTCAACATAACATTTAACTGGTTTGGTTTCATTGTTTGCTGATAGAGGGCATTTGCATTCAAAAATTTGAATTTTTTATCAGTTAGTCTGAACATTCTGAGATCTGCTTTTTCTTTGAAGTTTGAAAGAATCTTATTATTGTATTTTTGAATATTTTGTGAAGAAAAATTTTGTTTAATGTGACAAAAGGTATATATTCTTTATATTTAATGTCAATTTTTTAAAGAAATAGTTGATATTTCTGTAAAGTTACGTTTTTTGTTTGTTTCCATTTGGCAACTTTATGCATATTTGATATATGTAATTACTGTATATGCTTAGTAAGTTTTATTTCTAGAATGAGGAATAAAAGAATCTTGCAAGATAAAGAATTGGAAGATTATTGGGAGAACTTTAGTGGTCTTGAGAGCGAAGATGAACATGACTTTAGTGATACAGATGATATTCATGATCCTTCGTTTGTTCCCGAAAGAACATATGATGATAACCAAAATAACTCTGATGAAGATGAAATAAATATAGAAATTGAATCACTAGAAAATCAAATTCATGATGAAGACAAATTAAACCCGCCATCTTGTTCTGTATCTGGTAAGGAAGAAAGTGGCAGAAAGGGTGTACGGGCTAAATATCAACATATAATTTGGAAAAGGAAATCTTTACAACTAAATGAAGACCAGTTACGCTTTCATGGAAATACTGCTGTTGGCACTAATATTAGAGAGCTGGAAACCCCATACCAATTTTTCAGTGAGTTCTTTTCTGAAGAACTTATCAGTAAAATTATGTTGGAAACAAACCTTTATGGAGTACAGAAAAAACCAGAAAACCCACCTAGTTTTAACACAACTGATATAAAACAATACATTGGCATTCTATTATACATGTCTCTGGTTCACATGCCCAATACTCGAAGCTACTGGAGTGAAAAATTGGAGTTTTTGCCTATAAAAAATACTATGCCTGTCAACAGATTTGAAAAAATTCGTCAGTATATCCACTTCAATGATAATACTACATTTATTAAAAAGGGTGAACCAGGACATGATAGACTTCACAAAATTAGACCTATTGTGGATTTTTTCAATTCAAAGTTTTCTACAATACCTTTTGAACAATATCTCAGTATTGATGAACAAATTTGTTCTACAAAGGTGAAGCATTATATGAAACAATATTTGCCAATGAAACCCCATAAATGGGGTTTTAAGTTTTTTGTTTTGTCAGGTGTTTCAGGTTATGCTTATAAATTTGAAATCTATACAGGCAAGGAGACTTTTGAAAAGAAACCAGAAAATGAACCTGATCTTGGATCTACCTCAAATGTTGTTTTAAGATTAGCAAAAATCATACCTCGTCAACAGAATTATCGTTTGTATTATGATAATTACTATACAAGCCTTCCACTTATGGTGCATCTCAGAAAAGAAGGCATTTTTTGTTTAGGTACAGTAAGAAGAAACAGAGTACCTAATTGCAAATTACCAACGGAAGAAAGACTTAAAAATGCAGACCGTGGTATAAGCTATGAATATGTCAGTATAGTAGATGGAGTAGATGTTTCATCAATTATATGGAAGGATAACAAATGTGTTACTCTAATGTCAACATTTGCAGGTCAAAATCCTATTAGTAAAGTTCAACGATTTGATAGAAAACAAAAGAAATATATCGAAATAGACTGTCCTCACATAATAGGGGAATACAATAGGCACATGGGTGGGGTAGATTTATTGGATAGTTTGATTGGGAGATATAAAATACATGTGAAAAGCAGAAAGTGGTATATTAGAATCTTTTATCATTTACTTGATCTAGTTTTGGTAAACTCTTGGTTACTGTACAAGAGAGTTTTAGCTGAAAAACAAGAAAGTACTACTGTATTGAATCAAGCAGAGTTTCGAGCAGAAGTTGCGGAATGCCTATGTAAGATGGGAAGGCGTTCAAAACGTGGAAGGCCAAGTATTATTGAGGAGGAGATTCAAAACAAAAAGCATAAGGGACCAGCACAGCATGTACCACCAAAGGACGTAAGAAGAGATGAACTTTGTCATTGGCCTGATATTCAAAATAAGAAAATTAGATGCAAATATCCAAAATGCAAAGGCTTTACACGTACCAAGTGTGTAAAGTGTGGAGTGGGCTTGTGCTTAAATAACAAAAATAATTGTTTTAAAAAATTTCATATTGAATAAAAATTACATAAGCAAAAGCATTATAAAATGTAATAATTAACTTCAAATATTTCAAGATTTTAACAAATAAAAATGAAAAATAAAGTTTTAGTACATTTATCAAATATTATGTAGTATATCATTAAGCATATGAAAAAAAAATGTTCCTTGAATGTGCAATGTAGCCATTTGGTTACAAACCCAAATTGGGTTCAAATATTAAAAATAAAATGTGCAATTTTTTTTTCATTATTTTTTCAGAATTTCTTAATATAAAGTCAATTCAATTTTTAAATTTTTATCAAAAATAAAAAACTCATGCATATAAGGGATAACACTATGAAATTTTTAGGATACGAATTCACAGAATTTTTTTAAATTCCCAAGTTTTCTAATAATTTTTCTCGAGAATTGGAAATTCTGAAATAAAAAAATAAAAAAATAATCAAGAATCGGGAATCAAGATTTTCTTGTAAATCTAGAGAATTCTCGAGACAGGATTCTCAAATACAATCACTAATTCGACATTTAGTGAATCCATTAAATTCCATTATTGAATATAAATATGGGAATGGCCAATGGCTGGCAAGTAGACATGAACAGGGAAAAGAGACTAGAGAGGAACCTACACTCTTTTCCGGAAAACAATGGCATGCTTAGACAGACACAAGGACAAAGAAGCTAACTGATAGGCAATGGAAGAAAAAGTCAAGAACCAACTACAAGATCATTTGAAACAGAATTAAAAATCTCTGGATAAATAAATGCCCAATGGTTACATATAAGATATGACTTTGCAGGCCTTCATAACAATAAAATCTGTATGTGGTTTTCAAGTCAATTCCTTATCTAACATAATACCAAGGTATTTGATTTTAGTACAAAACTGTAACCTTTTGCTGAAGAGTGATAGCTTAACAAGTCCCATCAGTTGTCTTCTTCATGTAAAAATTACAGTTGGTTCCAAAAAGAGAGGAAGTTCACCTGTTTTGCAGAGGCTGAACTTCAGCAGAGACTGAAGTTGATCGGTTATAAAGTATGTCAATTCGAACCTGCATAGTGGAAGCTAAAAATGGACTCGTCTGTTCTGACTAAGAATAGGGGTGAAGTATACGAATGAGGTGGGTTGATTGCAGTGCTCTGAACTGAAAAGACTAATTGCTGCTCACTGTTTCAAGCCAGGCAGACTTTCTAGTTATGAACTGAGTAAATAGATAACACGTTATAATATCATTTTTTTAAATTTTGAATATTGGTAATTATAAGTATGATATTTACAGATTTATTTTTTCAAATTCTAAAATGCTAATATAAATATATCATATTTGTTTGCTGTCATATATTATATATAAATTCTAATATGCTAATATGATAAACCATATTTGTTTGCTGTCATATATTATATATAAACTATATATAGAATTTTTTATATATTCCCATAGAGGATAAGAATGAAATTTTATTTGCATAAATGTGATTTTTTTTTTGAAGTTTAAAAGGAAAAAAGATTTCATATCAAGAATGGCAGCGATGTTTTATGAATTATAATAACTAGATTTATTAGTAGTATATAGAGGGTGATTCAAAAAGGTTGTTCCAAAATTTACAGACTTGTAGAGGATAAAATTCTGAGTAAAAAAGTCTATACTCCGTCTCAACCTCAACTGATAGTGACGTCAGAAAAGACGTCATTAACCGGCGAAGTGCTAAAAATGCTAAAAATGTATTACTCCGCTGCCGGCGTTGGCCATGTCGTCTGATCGGTCAGCTGTGGATGTTCTTTTCACATTTATATCTATATTTATATTTTATATAATTTACAATAATTCATTGCTTGAATAATAGAAAAATAAACACAACCATAATTATCTGTTTTTAATTTTTTTTTATTCAATTTGCTATTAAAGCAAAATTCTCAGTTTCAGGAATATTTTTAAGTTATACTTAACTATTATATATACAGTATGATAAACGATTTGGCTCCCTTTATCAAAATATATAGCCCTAAAAAGGGCTGTTTTATTGTTTGAAATTGTTCCGAACGTTTACAGCAAATTTTCGACATCAGATAAATCCGTGTCAGATTCAGTTGACTCGGCAGTATTAATTATCACGGGTGGTACATCTTCATCAAGTAGGCCGTCAAGAATCCAAAATTTCTCTTCTATTTTCTTAACATAGTCAATGCAATCGCTCCACGATTTAGGTGTAATAGTGTTAATTGCTTCCTCTAAAAGTATTTTCACGTCTGACAATTTCCAGGTAGTGTTTCGACGTGCCACATAGCCTTTCATTTGACTCCATATAAGCTCGATTGGGTTTAGTTCACAATGATAAGGAGGAAGCCGCAGTACGGTATGACCAGCTTCGGCCGCTAATTTATCGATGCGATAGCTATTAAATCTGCTCCTTTGATTGTTAACAATTTCCATTAATTCCGATTTTAACATATCTGGCTGCCAATCAATACATTTTGCATTCAACCAGGCTTGTATATCTGACTTTGTCCATGACTTGGTAGGGAGTTTTTCTTCCTTAACCGAATGATACGGCGCATTATCTAAAACTATAACGCTATTAGGATTTAATTTAGGAAGAAACTCTTTAAACCACTTTTCGAAATAGTCACCATTCATTTCTTCGTGGTAATCGATCGTCTTTTTTGATTTAAATACACGACCAACACCATTCACAAAACCATTAATGCTTCCAGCATGTAAAATAATCAGACGCTCGCCTGCTCCACTTGGATTTTTTACACCTGTCGAAAGACCCTTCATAAATGCATCTCGAGTAGATTGTATAGTTTTATCTTGCCAAACATTATTTAAACACTGACTAGCGTTACACCAGGTCTCATCCAAATAGTAAATAGATCTATTTTCTCTACGAAATGATCTGATTTTTCGAAGATATTTATGCCGCCATGAAATAATGTCATCACGTTCTATTAGTAGGGAATTACGAGCTCGTTTTTCAAACCTAAATCCGAGATCACGGAGTAAACGATGTATTGTGGCTCGTGATATCGTCGGCAAACTGTCGTCGTTATTTACATCGGTTAGCAACTGTTTTAAAGTTGGACATTCGTTACAAAAAAAGTAATCATGTACCTTTCTACGGATTGCAGTCTTTTCAAAATCGTCGTATTTGGTTAAACGATCAGTTATTCCAATTTGAGAATGCGATTTCTTCGGCGTTGACAGTTTTCCTTTTATCTTCAATTCCCTCCTTGCTCTGAAGATCGACGCTACAGAAACACCAGTTAGATCTGCTACCATATCCGTTATGACAGTAATTGGTTTATCTGGATTTTGCTCTAATAATTTGCTGTAAACGTTCAGAACAATTTGTTTACTTTGACTATGAAGACACTTTCCTCTCACGTTATTTCTCGCGTTCGAACAAGAAGCCATTTTAGCAAATACGGTAATCTCGTTAACAGACGATCGCTAGATCTATATTTCTATCCGGTGATTGTCACCAGTACATTACTGAAATTATTTACAACTATAAAAAAGTATTAAAAACTACGTACTTGATTTGAAATTAAAACCTATTGTAAAGAAAATAATTCTGCGATTTATTTTTGAAGCGGATAGTTACAACCGAAGATCGCGTGACGTCACTATCAGTTGAGAGTGAGACGGAGTATAATCACGTTTTTTGATTTGAGTCTCCATTTAAAAAATATAAGGTGGAAAAGTTTTGTGACATCATTTCCGGTTCAATCAAAAGTTAATTTGCATTTTTAAAATCATCTATAAATTTTAACTACTTAAAAACTATATTCAAAAAATTTAGAGCATGGAGAAGATATTGTTTATTAAATTAGTGACAGATTATTTAAATGAAACATAATTGTTTTACAAACACAGCATTCATTTTCAAAGAATCATTTTTGAAAATTAAATTACTGTTCGAAAATAAATGTTGTATTTGTAAAACAATTTCATTTCATTTAAATAATTGGTCACTAATTTAATAAACAATATGTTCTCCATGCTCTAAATTTTTTTAAGAGTGTTTTTAAGTAGTTAAAATTTTTAGATGATTTTAAAAATGCAATTAAACATATTTTTAAAAAATAACTTTTGATTGAATCCAAAATGATGTTACACATCTTTCACACCTTATATCTTTTAAATGGAGCCTCAAATCAAAAAACACGACTAGACTTTCTTACTTAGAATTTTATCCTTTTCAAGTCTGTAAATTTTGGCACAACCTTTTTGAATTACTCTGTATATATATGAAAGACAATTATTTTGATAAATCTGAAGCAAATGCATATTTATATATACTAGTTCACAGATAAACATTTAATGATATTTATCAGAAAGAGAGAGCCAAATACGAAAGGCAAACCTTGCCCTCTGACCAAGAGGGGACTACAACTTCTAGTGAGCATGTTCTAGGTACATCGAGTCGTTTCCCCATACCATACAGGCTCCACTGTAGTAATGCTATTAAGAAAATCCTTAAATCTGCTAGTATAGCCCGTAACTTTAAAAGGGCTCCTACCATCTTTAGTTTACTCCGTAATCATAAGGGTGAAAGGTCTAACGATTATAAGTCAGGTATATACAAAGTGCCTTTGCAGAATATAGAGGATAACCAGTTAGAGCTGTACATTGGAGCTATGGCCCGAAATTTTAAAGATATACTTTCTAAACATAAAGACAATATATCCAAAGGCAACTTTACCACTGCCTTAGAAAAGAGTGCTAGAGAGTAAAGTAAAGGAACCTTACCACTTGCCTTCAAAGAGCTTATGAAAAGGACACAGATATTCTATGTAATGATGCCAAAATAATAAAAAATGTGCATGATCGTAAAGCTCTACCGGTAGTAGAAAAACTGGTTTGAAAAGGGTATAGTAATCTATAAAAGGGTATAGTAAACTATAAAAGACTGTAATCATCTTCGGAGAAAATACAATATTATTTAGAAATAAAATCATAATATTTAAAACATTTCGTTAAAATAATAATAGCTTTTAAAAATGTCAACTATAATTCAAAATTGCATTTTATATCATTTTATTTATTTATTTATTTATAAAAGAGAATAGTGGACTGTGCTCTGTAGTTTAGCCTCAAGAAGGATGAAATAAGAAGGATATAGGAAAGTGAAGAAAATGTTGAAAGATTCCTACAGGAAAAAAATGTGGCAGATCACTACGGGAAAGGAGTGGTAGTTGCATCCAGCACCATAAAAAAGAATAGAAATATAATAGAAAACACAATAAATTCTTCCAAGAAGGAAGACCGAACAATAGATATCAATATCCATATAGTTTTCATCATGAAAATCAACGATAATATATAAAAACACGACAATACCAAATTTACTGAATAGAAAGAAAAAAAATTTAATAATTTGAAGCTAATGCTTTTGAATCAATTAAAAATTTAATAAATACCTTATACATTATTTAGTCTTTAATAAAGTATTGAAGATCACTTGGTCAGTTATAACCATTCAACAAACCTTTCCTTTCCAAATTATTCCTTTGAATCAGTGGTTCCCAATCTTTTCTTTTCCCGGGCCACATACATTTGTTTGCTGCATTAAGCGGGCCTCAACATGCTGTATCAGAAGTCGGCAACCGGTTGGTGTCACGTGAAAAAAAGTCTGATTTTTAAAAAATCGCCTATAAAAAACTCTTGACTTCTCAATTCATGAATGCCATAGGTCAGTGTTTTTTCCAAACACCTATGATCTGTAAAATTTTATGAGTGCATCAAGGGCCTAGCAAATTAGGAAAATTCTAATTTTTTCAGATTTAAAAAAATTTTTTTAATATCAGAATTTTCATTTTTTTGGTTGTGGGAGAAGAATTCCGCGCTTTTATTAAATTCGTGACTGTGCGTTCCGGACCGCATGTAAAAGTTTGGCAAGCAGCAGGTTGAAAATGGTTGCTTTGAAGCATAAAGTTCAAACAATCAAATGGTGTACATTCTGAGAGAGTTGGGACCAGTTACAATACTATTCTTAAATTAAACCTATAAAGATATGCATTCAAATTCCCATGACCAGTGATAATTTGTGACAAATAATAATTAGGACTAAAATATATATTGGCTAATCTATCCCTAATAGAAGATAAGAAAGCAAAAGCAATCCTATATGTTGTAGCATTATTCCATTCCTACTGTCATAGGTTCACAATGGTTTACAAAATAAGGCTTTTAATATACAGATAACCCTCGTATAACACGGTTTCGCTCTAACACGATTAGAAAATTGCGGAAACCCTCAAATAACGCGGTAGTTCTACAACACGGTTTTACTTAACACATTTAGAAAATTATATTTACTCTCCTACAACACAAAACATTTTCATTCATTTTTTTAAATCCATACTATGGATACACAATACACACACAAAATGCAATCATGGGGAAATACTTTAATAAAATTAGTCATAAATGAAATTTCACTAATTTTCCATGAGAAAGACTATATGCAGTCTATTTTCGGTTTCAATTTGAAATTCAGTTAATTGTCGCCATTGAGGGAAATACTTTAATAAAATTAGTCATAAATGAAATTTCAGTAATTTTCCATGAGAGAGACTATATGCAGTCTATTTTCGGTTTCAATTTGAAATTCAGTTAATTGTCGCCATTGAGTATTTTATGTTCCAAACGTTCAGTTCTTGG
Source organism: Olivierus martensii (assembly GCA_000484575.1). Taxonomy (NCBI): domain Eukaryota; kingdom Metazoa; phylum Arthropoda; class Arachnida; order Scorpiones; family Buthidae; genus Olivierus; species Olivierus martensii. Next base: position 11,649 of record AYEL01079335.1, read on the forward strand.
ATAAAAAGTAATTTTTTATTCTTCAATAGAGGAATGTGAAATAATAGAAAAACTTTTTCATTCATAAATTTATTTTCGACATGTGTTTAGGAACGGTTTTGAAGCGGGTTATATTACAGATTTTGTAAAGAGAGCGGAAGATACACAAACTTTAAATACAGAAAAAATTCAGAAAGTGAATTTGATATTATTAAAAAGAAAAAATGTTCTCATTTTAACGAAATAGTGGTAAGGAAGATATAATTATTAAATGAATGTTACGTAGGCTGAATACTTTTCGTTTTTCGTATATTGTTTTTGACTTTTTGGGTCTTACGTATAAATTTTTTCTTTCTTTATGTTTCGTGTTATTAATATTCTTAATAAAAATTAAATTTTTTATGTGGAATTAAAGAAAGTATTTGTTTGGTTCTAGAACGTAATTCCCCTTTTTTGTATTGGCTCCAGGACTCATATAACATGGTTTCACGCAACACGGTGTTTTTTATGTAAAATAATGGTAAAGCCTTCTAATCCTGTTCTATAGCAGATTTTAATGGTATATGAGTAGCTATAATGTACAGGTTTGACACCTGTACCTCCTAAAACGAAGTTATTAATAGAGTATTTTGGCTGACATTTATGCTCTATCTTCCAACATATTCAGCAACCTATCCTGGATTCCTGAATGACCAGGAATCCAGGAATTAATCTTAAAGTCTCTTTTTATTAGAGAGACAAGATAATATTTTAACATGCTACTATTAATAGATAAGTAAAGCAGTCTAAAATTATATTAAATTTTATTTGAAACTTTTTATATTATTCTAGCCCAGGGATCGGCAAAGTTTTTAGACGGAAAAGCTAAACCTGTCTCTCACAACAATTTTAAAATTATTCGAGAGCCATAAATATATTTTCACAAATAAGGAAAATTTAAAGAAATAATATAAGAAGTTATAATATTAGTTGTATCTTTATTAAATGAAGAAAAAAACATAAAAAACCCATTGTCTTTCAGGCAGAAATCTATGCTATTTCTGTATCTATTAAAAATCAATCTTGCTAGAAGATTGGAAATTAATTACAGTCTATCCTTGTTATCTTGAATCTCTCGGTCTCGAAACCCTTGATATGTGGAAAAAATTTTTTCCTTGCACTTTCAGCATTATATCCCCACGCTTCGGCAACACATTGTGAGGTATGACACTTCACATATCTTTAAGAAGTGCATAAATTTAAGATTCGTTTATAAGCGTGTTGTGCATCTTAGGGACACGAAGTTTGGCTAGATCTATAAAACATATGAAATCACCATTATGTGAATAAAATTCTTTAAAAATTTTATGAATGAAAATGATAGTTTTATTTTCATTTTCAATTTTACTTCAGAGCCACATGTGTACTCAAAGAGCCGCAGTTTGCCGACCCCTGGTCCAGCCTATTTGACTCAAGTGTGTGTGTGTGTGTGTGTGTGTGTGTGTGTGTGTGTGTGTGTGTGTGTGTGTATGAAATGAAATCCTCCTATGTGAATAAAATTCTAAAAAAAAAAATTTATAATTAAATCTATGATAGTTTTATTTTCATTTTCAATTTTACTTCAGAGCCACATGTGTACTCAAAGAGCCGCAGTTTGCCGACCCCTAGTCCAGCCTATTTGACTCAAGTGTGTGTGAATGTGTGTGTGTGTGTGTGTGTGTGTGTGTGTGTGTGTGTGTGTGTGTCTCATTATTTGTAAATTTGAAAATTTTATATATTTTAGTCCACACAACTTCTGAATTTAAGAATTTCTTACACTCGGGTCCTCACAACTTCTGAATTTTTTTAGAAAATTTCTATGTCCGGTTTGTAGCTTATCGTTTTCAATTAAGCCAAGCATTTTAGTTCCATGAAGTTATGCGAGATCCATAAAAGAAATGAAATCCTTATGTCCGGTTTGTAGCTTATCGTTTTCAATTTAAGCCAAGCATTTTAGTTCCATGAAGTTATGCGAGATCCATAAAAGAAATGAAATCCTCCTATGTGAATAAAATTCTAAAAAAAAAAATTTATAATTAAATCTATGATAGTTTTATTTTCATTTTCAATTTTACTTCAGAGCCACATGTATATATCCAAAGAGCCGCAAATGGCTCGCGAGCCGCAGTTTGCCGTGTATATATCCAAAGAGCCGCAAATGGCTCGCGAGCCACAGTTTGCCAACCCCTGTTCTAGCCTATCCCCTTTTATATTATTTTAAAGCGTTTATATATTGCGAAAAGTTTCGCTTGGAGCAACCTACAGTGATCAAATAACTTTATATCATGTGGAAAATTAAAAATATAAATCGAAAAGAAAATGTACAGTATTTCTGATATGTTCAGCGCGTTACATATTAAAACCGCATTACAAGATAGCGAATTAAAGAACTCTTATAATCGACTTTTGTTTGGAATATAAGGCGATTTGTATAGTAGTTTCACCGTTGACTTTTTAAATATATTTTTATACGAATTAAAAAGAATTCAATTATTTAATGCATTCAAATATAAACGATTTGATTCTGTCATATATTAATTGACATATTGCATTATCTTTATTCAAACATGTTATTATAAGGCTCGATAAAATTCGAGGGATCTGAGAAATTATCATACTAAAAATAAGAGAGAGAGAGAGAGAGAGAGAGAGAGAGAGAGAGAGAGAGCAATTTATATGTTTATACTTGAGATATTTCTCTTTCAATAAGCGAAATAATCGAAATATGAACATATAGATATTAAATAATATAACGAACTAAATCCATCGTTCTGCATAATCAGGAAACGTGATCGCTTCTCAAATAAAACGATGAAAGATCTTTCTTGTCCCTGGGAAAGATGAAGTTAAAAGGACAGAAGTGATCCGGGATGAAGAGAGAGAAGTAGAAAAATTAGGAAGTTGCTGGCTGGATATTGGAAGAGCAAGTAACGAAAGAGAGAATCTGCGTAGTTAACATCAAACAAAAGGAATTATTCGTGTTTTTCCACCTGTGGACATTATTGAGAGATTCTTACACTCAGGTTCTCACAACTACTAAATGTAAGAATTTCTTACACTCGGGTCCTCACAACTTCTGAATTTAAGAATTTCTTACACTCGGGTCCTCACAACTTCTGAATTTAAGAATTTCTTACACTCGGTCCTCATAACTTCTGAATTTCAGAATTTCTTACACTCGGTCCTCACTAATTATGAGTAGACATTTCTTATTTTGGTCCTCATAAAAACTGGTCCCCATATGTACAGTGTACAGTCATGGACCCCACTTACGTACAAAAACCTGTATGTGTGTGTGTGTGTGTGTGTGTGAATGTGTGTGTGAATGTGTGTGTGTGTGTGTGTGTGTGTGTGTGTGTGAGAATGTGTGTGTGAATGTGTGTGTGTGAATGTATTCATGTGTGGTATTGATTAAAGAATTTATTTTTGGATGACAAGCTACATCTATGACAGATGTATGGGTGAACTGTGATTAATTTTGGATAAAAACCCATATGTCTATCTATACAGTATAAAATGAAGAAAAAATTAAAAAATTCAACCAGTTGCTTTACTGAAAAATTTTTAACAGATTCAGTAACAAAGTTGTCAATATCATTTAAATCTTTTTCTAATTTGAGAAGATTCCTTATTAATGATCTCTCCTACAGAGAGAGGATTGAAATAATTCATCCATTTTGATCTGATTTATATTTTTAAATCCAACTTTCATTGCAAATGCAACAATACTCTCATTGAATTGTAGAATAAAGAACAAGGACTATTCAGAAGTTTAGCATGAAAATGAGGACTAAAGAATAGAAAAGAAAAAGTAAGTGGAAGAATTGGAGAAGAAAGGAACAGAAAGAAAGTGGGTGAAATGAGTAAATTTCCAGATAACTACATGATACAGTTCATTCTTATAACTTTGTTCTCAGCTAATTGGTCTTATTTTAAAAAATGCTTTCAGATAGAATAGAATCTGTTTTTGTCACTTTAATGTTGTGTTGTAAAGAGGCCAACTATGGTACTCCCAACAAAAGTAACAGAATATTAATAGTTTATAAAGTGAATGGAATCCAATACTAAATTTATTCATCTCTTAATGCCAACTTATTATTCTAATTACTATAAGTCTATAAATTAATTATGTAATTATTCTGTGTTAGTAATTATGATTTATACTGTAAATCATACAGATCTATTTTAAAATGTATTAATTGAGTTTCCTGTGCAATTTTCAGATTTATCTTTCCTTACTTGTGGCACTGTCATTGTTATAGTTTAATGCAAGTTTTGCTCTCTAATATCAAAAATTTGAATTTTTATAATTTTTCTAAACAACAGTAAACAATATTTTAAAACATGTCAAATCTTTATAAAATTTAAATAAATTTATATTTAATGAATTTATTTCATTATATTAGTTTATTATATAGGATTTATTACATTCCTAGTAAAATACAATTATAGTTGAAGCCAGTTATAATGGAATCGATGGGACCAATACTTTTTTGTCCCTTATAACTGATGTCCCTAATATCTGAATAAGCAACAAATCGGCACGTTGTTGGGTGGGCAAAGTAAACATTGAAGAGTTTACAAACTAGGGTTATTATTTCGGTTTTAACCAAATATTGGTTATTTGAATTGTGTAATTATTCGATTACTGATTATGGATCTTGTATTGCAGTATACATAAAAAATAATTAATACTATAATTAATAAAAATAAATTAAATAATAATAATAATAAATTAAATAATAAATAAATTGGGAAGTAATTAATACTAGATATTACCTACTCATATAAATGAGCAGAAATCTTGTCATTTAATCTTATAAACTTGGAGTATAACTCTAAAAATTCTATGAACTTAGATAACAAATTATTAGGTGATGCCATTTTTAGGATACAGCACTACCTACAGATTTTGTTTTTTTTTAGAGGAACTACAATTTTAATTTAATTTGTATTCATTAATTTTTAAATTATTAATAATGACAAAAAATTATCTCCCTTATAGCAAAATTTTCCATTATTTCCAAATCTACTATATCTGACGAAAAATACACATAAAACATGGGTTTTTCACCAGGACCGGACGCATTTGTCCCTTATATCCAAATTTCCCTTATAGCTGACTGCCTAATAACTGGCTTTAACTGTACTTACAATCATAATAAAATATATAAAAATTTTTAATATTACAGAATTTTTCACATTTTGCTGTTACAGTATAAATTAACCACTGATATTCATTTTCTTAATAATTACAGGTAGGCCTCGATTAGTGCGAGTTTGAATAATGCGATTTCGATTAGTGCGACTTAAAATTTTATATGAATTAAAGTTATGTATAAAATGCATGCACATATTTATCTAACTATCAAAATTATAAATTAATATAAATTTCTTAATATTTGTTAATTTTATTGTTTTCATAAAACTATGATTTCGATTATATAAAATGAAAACTTGAGTTATTGTTATATATTGAGATAGTGACCTTTCAGTAATTTCTGCATTATGTATGCAATATATAGGGTGTTTCAGAAATATTTGTACAAAGAACTCAATTCAAGATTGAGTTCATCTCACCTAAATAAGAAAAAAGTTCATATAAACCTGTGTGTGAAAGTTTTTACTCTCTTTTGAATTATATACATTTATAGTTACATATTACCAATGTAATAAATCACAATAAGTGCTTAAAATATCCTTCACCTATTTCAATATATGTTTGAATACATCTGATCTTTGAAAGGTTGATCAATCCATATATATATGTATGGATTTTTGCACCCTTTTGAAAGTTATGACAGTCCCTGATTTGTGATGTGTCCATACCATACATGTACATGTGTAATTGTAAATGTTTTGTGTGAGTTAGAAGTAAAATATGACGATCTATTTTGGCGTTTTTTTGATAACTAAACCAAAAATCTTTGGACATGCTTATATGAACTTTTTTGTTTAGATATGGAGAACTCTATCTTGAAGTATACACAAGTATTTCTGAGACACTATAGTACAAAAATTGCTTGTAAATTTAATAATATTGTAATTTTATTATTTATAATAGTATTTTATCACTGTATTTTATTATAATCACGAACAAATCGGTCTACGAACACCATTTGCGAACAAATTTTGCTTCGCTTTACGATTTTGTAATATTTTTAATTAAAATAGATTTTTAAAAATTTTGTCCTCCAATATTTTTCTACATGCGTTACAATGTAAAAGCCCTCTCTCTCGATTAAAGGTAGTTATTGGTTATTAAACCGTGGTCTCTATGTCACTGGTGTCACTAAATCTCATTTCCCATCCTTATGCACAAAGGCTCTAGACCGCGTCTTAAGGCCAAAATCCTGTATACGTTCGTCCAAAGGTCCCACATTGTGAAAATAATTTTTTTACGTTGATGAAATATGATGTCGTTCTTATTAAAGACAACAAAATATTATAACACAACAAAATGTATAGATATAATAAAACATTTTTCTCTATTTAATATATTTAAATTGTTTAAATATCAAAAGACATTCTATTTGGTACATTTTAATACAATAGGTATAAAACATAATATTAAACCAGAAACTGTAATAATAATTCCAGATATTAAAAATCCAAAATCATAAGAACCGGTAAGTTCGTACAGAAAACCTGAAATTAAAAATATTCTTACTATAATAATGCTATTAATACATCTATCAATATACAGTATATATTTAATATATACAGCGGTGTTCAACCCATCGATCGCGGACCGATTTTTGGTCGATCTCTTGTTTATTCCTCCTTATAAATTTAATTAATGATGATAATTTATTTATCATTATTTTATATTATTTTTTTAATTCTCTTTAAGTGTATCGCTATTGTTTGTTTATTTTTCGTTAAAATTGTCAAATTAATAATTTTATTATCATTTGGAAGCTTCCAATATTAACTGATAATGCGCAAAAAAATTCTGTCGTGTTTCGGATCGACATACTTATCAGAATCCGCTTTTTCAAATATGAACGTCAAAAAAATCAAGAAACCAAATTACAAATGATCGTTTGGATGATTGTTTGCGATTGGCCACTCCTTCATATCAACCTGATTATGAAAATATTGCCAACTCCAAACAATGCCAAATTTCACATTAATTTTTTCTTTTTAATCAAACAGCATTTCTTGTAACTTATGAGTCTGTAATCAATCTGTTGTTTTTTTCTAACTTTGATTTTCCAAAATAGATAAATAAATATTTTAAGTTAACAAAAAAATTAAAAGTGATAAATAAATTTTTAAATACATAAATAAAATTTTTAATTTCCTTAAAGTTTTTAGGCTGGAAGAGTGGGTCCTCTGAAATGAGTGAGCGTATTTAACTGTATAGATGTACCTAATCAGACATCAGATTGGGGAACCAGTGGTGTAGCTGACGGTCAGCAGACCCCGCGACGCGGGGGGCCCCAACTCACCCTGAAGAAAATACCTCTAAAAAACAATCAATCAATCCCCAATAACCTCGATTTTAACGCGAAACAGTTAAACCTATCTAACGCAGGGCGTTGACATTCGTTAGCTAGAACTCTAAAACTTAGTTAGCGCTAATTTACAATTTATGTATTGTTTTCGACATTCGTTAACTAGAACTCTAAAACTTAGTTAGCGCTAATTTACAATTTATGTATTGTTTTCACATACATTTTTTTTATGTTACCGGATGCAGCGATTGTTTGATTAAAGCGTTACAGTACGTGTAATGCAGTGCTCTCGAAAATGGCAAGTTAGCACAAACTAAGCTGTATATACATCTATACGACACAAGTTTAAAATCTTTTATATAGAACAAGTAAATTAAATAATGCGTATCATTTGTTAGAATATAATCATGTGTTTAATGATGATTTTAAAATTTTACATAACTCGACCAAAGAAAAAATATTAGATTTACTAGAAACAGTAGAAATCAATAAAAAATAAAAAATAAAATAAAAAATAGAATGCGACAGAGCTAAAAAACTTAATATCAAGCTACTCATAGAAGAATTTGCAAATAAAAATGCCAAACGTTCGGAACGATTTCATAACAGCATGTAAACTTAAATATCTTCTGATGTATTTAATAGTTGTTTAATTTGTCCAAATAAAATTACGTTCATTTAAATCAATGTAGATCTGATAATTTACTATTTATTCGGCTCTGAAAGCAGACCAATATGATTCTATAACTTTTTATTACGAGAAACGTTTTCGGCTTTCTTAAGCTATCATCAGCTCACAAAATCGTTTGAGTTGCAGAACAAATTATTTTAGAACCCCAACCACGTTCTAAAATAATTTGTTTTGCAACTCAAACGATTTTGTAAGAGCTGATGATGGCTTAAGAAAGCCGAAAACGTTTCTCGTAATAAAAAGTTATAGAATCATATTGGTCTGCTTTTCAGTGCTGGATAAATAGTAAATGATCTGTAAGATACCGACTAAAGCAGTAAATTTCAGAACTTTGATGTAGATCTGTTGAAAAGTTTTACAATTTGTATATATAATAAAATTATTTTCATCTGTATAAAGTTTCACGTTTTAACCCTATTAATAAATTAGTTTGCGTTAGGCTTTTTTTACGTCGATATCCTTAAACGTTGATACCCAGAGTTAAAAGGTTTTTGATCGTTTACGTTTAAGCAAATCATTTTTACGCCGACATTTATTATAAATGCAGTCGACGCCCTGCGTTACAGAGTTTAGATAGCGTTTGAAATAAATTATATCGATAAATTAAAAAGGGAGGCCCCATCGACATTTTTGCGGGGGCCTCTCAGTTTTCAGCTACGGAGGGAACATGATCTATGTAAGAGAGTAGATCGCCAAATAACCTAGTATAGAAAAGTAGCTCGCATAGTAAAAAAGATTGAATACCACTGGTATATAGAATACAGACCGATTATGCTTATACTATGTTTATTCGTAAATTTACGAATCCAAATGATCTGGTTCTTGTTATTCGTAAATTTACGAATCCAAATGATTGATTTTGAAAAATAGCTTAATTCTGAAAATTCTAAGGAATAAAAGAAAAACCATTTATAAGGAAATAATAATCATGCTTTCCAGAAGTACGATCTCTAGTCTTTATTCTCCAAGATAACGAGATTTATTGTATATAAATTACGGTACAGTTTTGAAAAAGATGGATGATATCAATTTCAAATCAATAAAAGTAACATATTATAATTTAAATAAGTGGAATATATAAAGTGTGACTTTTCATTCTTTTCACGACTTTTTCAAGCGATTGTCTTATCTATCTAAAGCTATATGTTTAAAATCGCATATCAGTTAACTTATAATTTTCAAATTTCAGCAGTTTCTATTGTTCAAATGTTTTTTTATTAAAAAATTAAAATTTGATTTTTAATTTATGTGCCAAATATGCAATTTATTGTAAAGAATTTACTTAAACTATTCACAAATAAAAATAACAAATAGAAATGAGGTTAAGAGAATTTTTTCTGCATAGAAAATAATACACATCAAAACAAAACTATAGAACTTTTGAGCAGTCCATAAAGTCTTTATTCATCAAAAAAATTTCCGGAAATTTTTTTGGATGAATAAAGACTTTATGGACTGCTCAAAAGTGCTATAGTTTTGTTTTAATATATTACCTCAAAGAGCAGCTTATTTTTGTGTTATTTTTGTCTTATATGCACATCAAATTTTTCTTATTCAGATTCTCAAATTATTTATTCTTGCCAGTACAAAAATTACCAATTAACCACTATTTTATCCAAAATACTGTGTTGAAGTGAACTGTTCTCATTCACGTTATAAAATTTTTGTGATTGTTTTAATACTAAGGGTAATAATAGTGACTTCTAGATCCATCCAAATACCATACATAAAATTGCGTATATTCCTCGATTAAAAATCGAAGGAAACAGGCACCCAGTTCTTTAATATCATATATCAATCAAGTACGCTTATTAAAAAAATTAGTTGACTATATATAATACATCATACAATATATTGTTAGCTATGTTTAAAATTTGATGTGTTTCGTTTGTGCCGCTAGTTGAATGTACTGTATTACATACAAGATCATATTGAGAACCTTTTAAAATTTGATAACTTGTTTCGTTTGTGCCGCTAGTTGAATGTACTGTATTACATACAAGATCATATTGAGAACCTAATAAAAGAAGAATCAACTTTCAACTTTGCAGCTTCTGTTTAAAATTTTAAATGGAAGTTTTTATTAATAAGAAATGTATTACATTCAAACTAGAATTACCCGCTCATATGAGCGGAAATATAATCTTGTGATTTAATTTAATAATACTGTATATAACGACGAAATACACCTCCGAACTTGTATAGAAATTCCCTCAATGATGTTGGGATTTTACGATTCCCTCGAGAACATCATTGAGGGAATCGTAAAATGGCATCCATTATTAGGTTACAGCGCCATCTGAGGACTTTGTCTTTTTAGAGGAACTACAATTTCAATTTAATTTTTATTTTAATTTTTAATTATTAATAACAACAAATAATTTCGCAGACATCCGAAAATTAGACCTTTATAACGATACCACACTTATAGAAATTGGTACAGTGGTTCGACTGAAAAAGGGACATCCAGTCAGCCAGCCATGTTTGACTATTAATATATATGATGATATTTAGAAATATCTTCTTTTTATTGTTCGTTAGAAGCAACATATCTATAATTCCTAGTTTATTTTGCTTTCTTCATAAAGCAAATTAACTATAAAAAGTGTAGCATTTAATTTTTCATTCAAATAGTATTAAAATTTTAGCTTCAAACTTTTTTCACATAGATATTATATTTTAGTAGTAATGTATAATGTAATTCAGCATTTGTTTCTTACCTGTTAAAGGTGGTCCAAATGCAAATGCAAAACCTTGAAAACATGAGAGTAAGCCAAATGAATTCGTAAAATTATCTAAACCAAGAATATCAATAAGTACTAAAGGGGTACTTGCAGCAAATCCTCCTGAAATAATAATTTTATAATATTAAAATGTTAATGTATTATAAGCAGAAGTTTTAAATATTTATAATAAATAATAATACAAATATAATTTATAATAATGACAAGTTATTAAATTTCTAAATACAACAGTTCATTTTTTAATTTAATATTAAAAATTTAAGATTTTCATTTTACCTGCCGTTAATCCAAAAATTGTTGTATATATAGCCATAGTTGCAAATGTTGTACAAAAATAATTACTTCCAGTTGATACACCACATATAATTACATTAAATGTATAAAATTTTAAGCTATTCACACATGGTAAACCGATAGCAAAGCCAACAGAAAGTCGACCTAAAATATTACTTATTCCTATAACGCATAACAGGAGACTGGCATTAGAAATTTTAAGATGTTTTGCTCTGTCTGTAGTATATAAATAAGGCACCATTAATCCAAAACAACTTAGAATCCTAGCTATGATTAGTAAAAGAAATCTTGTATCTTTAAGTAATGCTAAACCTATCATTTGATTAATGGCATCGTAAGTCTCTGGTGAAAGCTTATACCATTTTCCTACTCTACGTTTCTTCTTTAATTCATCAGATAATACAGGTAAACTCATCACAGTTGTTTCGTAAATTTCTGGATGCTTGCGATATTCTGGTACATTAAGTAAGCTTCCTGAATAAAATATATCTTTTCTATAAAGTAAGCCAGATTGATTACTTTTTTGTGGAGAATATACTTGAGAAGGACACAATATAGAAGGTTTTACTATTCCGGTGCTTGGAATTGCAACAGAAGTTGTTGAATGTAATTTATTACTTGTAAATTTTTCTTTTTTCAAATTCAAATATTTTTGTTCCAATAACTGAGAATTTATTGGAATTGCTAAATCTTTTGTTGCATATGAAGCCTCTGGGACGGCATCAAATAATGTCGTAATATCATCATCATCCGCATTTTCAAAAGCTCTGATATCAGATTCTGACAGACTTTTCTTGGGAAGTTTAGCATAAGAAACCGTTTTTCTAAACAGATCTCCATCACTTTGCGTCATTTGTTCTACTATGGGAGTTAATACTGTCTTTTTTACAATTTTATCTTCAAAATTTTCATCATATATAACTTCATCTTCGGTTATATGACTGAGTTCATTACAGAGAGGACATTCTTCTTTTATTTCTGGATGAAAATAAATAGCTGCAGACACACATCCGTTTAATGCTATTCCAGCTATTATCAATAGAGCGCTTTTCCAACTGCCATAATAATTTCTTAGAAATTCCATAAATGGAGCCATGGCAAGAGTTCCAATGCCGGTTCCACACGCAGCAATAGATGTTGCCAGTGCTCTTCTCTTTTCAAAGTAACAATTTACAATGACAATTGATGGTAAATAAATAAAGCCTAAACCTAATCCTAGAAAAAATAAAATAAAAAATACTATATTTAACATATTGACACCTAAAGATTAATTCTATAATTAGTTTTATTTATTTTATTTAAAATATGAAAGATAATTAACATAATTTAAAAAATAATAAATACTTTTAAAAAATGATGATAAATAAATGAAAAATATTTTAAATATATTTAAAAGATTAAAAATACTTTTAGGCTATAAAATTGCAGTAATATGTGATGAATCAAAGTTTATTTATTTGATAAATTCGTCTAGTATAACTGATTATTAAATCGAAAATTATTTTTTTTTATTGTATATGACAAATGGATACAGCTGCAGGTATGATTGAACAGATACTAAATGTGATATATAATTGCAATAATAACTGTATACTGTTGCATTACAAATAAATAAGCATTTTTCTTCTAAATCACCATTTTAGAATTACACCTAGCCCTCGATTTGCACGGCACTCAATTTATACGGTTTCAATTTTAAACGGTTTTTAAATGAAAACAAAAAAAATTTTTTTTTGGGTTTTATTTTGATTGTTTTTGACATTATGCCATGTATAAATTAAAAGAGTATCATATTATCAGGTTTTGTGGGTTTATGAGTTCGTAGAGATTAATAAAGAGTGAATACAGCTATATTTCCCATAATTCCAAATTTACCATCATAAAGTTTAAGCCCATAAAACATTAACCATAACTCTGAGGTGTTTTCATTCTAATTTATCAAAATATAGCGAAATTCCTGCTAAAACTAATTTTACATTATTATGTTTGAGCTATAAGCTTCTATAAGTAACTCTATACAGATTCATCTCAAAGTTATGTTTGACCTATTAGCTTCTATAAGTAACTCTATAGAAATTCGTCTGCTATGACGGAACATGCGACGACAACGCCGCCTTAGTGATGTGAATCTAGACCTTCACGTTTTTTCATTTGTTATCGGTAGGAGTGGAATAACCATATATATTTATAGACCATGTTATAATGTTAGGAAAATTCCTTGATTATTACCATTTGAGAGGAAGTGCTTAGGCCAACTGAGCAGACCTATCTTCGAATGCTAATAAAGCTTATATTTAGTTTTTAAGTATACAATATTATGATTGTAGCATGCGTCATATTACAATTTCTGAACATCAAATTAGTCATAGGCAATATCACCAATTTAGGTACCCATTTCCTTTATAAATACATCAAATCAGGTAGCACAACTGAACTTTCAGGAATTTTGTTATAGAATAACAGAGTTTAATGTAAATTATCATCCCCATCTTCTTATCCATGTTTTAATGGGTCTAATGCTCATTTTGTCTCGAGACATATCACGAACTCTGCCAGAGCGAATCTGTTGACACTTTAGTTTATATGTGTGACTTGTGTAGCTCAGATGATTTTTGACTTTTATTTTTGTAAGTGATATTTTCATGTCTCGAAAACATATCAATAAAATTTTATACAATTTTACATCAGCAGATTTCATTTATTTGATCAATTATTATTGGATTATAGCCTAATATGCTTAATTGATTTATATTGAGAAAAAATAAAAGTCAAATAAGGAGTAATAATTTTTTAACATTTCATTAGATTAAAACGGTATTTTAACTTAATAGTTGTACTAGGTGCAACTAAAAACATTATTCCCGCATACCACGCTTGCAGCTCGCCTATTTATGTTTGAATTCTTTTATTGTTTTTACTTGTGCGGAATATTGTTAATTTTTTTGGTACCGTATTCGATGTTAATTAATGTCTATGTTTATATTTTCAAAAAATAAATTGAAAAAGTATAAGCATTAAATTGTCTCTAAAAATTAATGAGCCAATCCCCTTTATTTCTTTTAATCCTTATCTCATTTTACACGGTTATAAAGAACATATCCCCTTTAATCCTTATCTCATTTTACACGGTTATAAAGAACATATCCTGTCTAAAAATTAATGAACCAATCCCCTTTTTTTTCTTTAATTCTTATCTCATTTTACACGGTTATAAAGAACATATCCTCACATTTCATTATCTTCTTTAGATCGATTCAACATATCCTCGACTTTTCTTTATTTTCATTAGATCGATTTACACAGTTTACAGTTTCCAATCCCTTTTTTTTCTTTAATCCTTATCTCATTTTACACGGTTATAAAAACAATCCTTTTTTTCCTTTAATCCTTATCTCATTTTACACGGTTATAAAGAAGTATCCTCGAACTTCTTTAGATCGATTTACACAGTTTACAGTTTAATTGAACATATCCTATATTTTGTATAAATTCTGTGTCTCGTTTTACACGATTTTGGTTTGCACGATTTTTCCAGGAACGTATCTACCATGTAAATCGAGGGCTGAGTATATTTCTACAGTTTATAGCATTATTTTTTGAGTTAAAAAGCTAGTAGTATCTACTGCCATAGCACTTGTGATGGTATTTATCTTGTCTGTTACCACACACACACACACACACACACACACGCCTTAAAGTACATAAAAGTTAATATACTATATTTTAAATTATCAAAACTTAAGAATGAAATTTGGAATAAAATTTTAATATTTTACATTATGAAATTATTATAGTTACATTTGACAATTCATATAAAAATACTTCTATAAAATAAATTTTGAAAACAGAGATTATTATTAATAAATTTAACTTTTAATACTAGGTATTAAAAGTTTTAGTACTACCATATATTTATATTTTATTTTTGTATATGAATACTTACCTGTAAAAATACTCAAAGTAAAGAACATATATATCATATTTGGAACTATTAAACTTAATATAAGTCCAGTTGTTGTCAATGCTGTTCCAATTAATGTAACTGTTCGACATCCATATTTATTTGTTAAACCACCACTTACTGGACCTAAAAAATAATAGGATTTCAAATTTTAAGTGATATATAAATACTGTATAGATTATAGCTTAAAAAATACTGTTATTGCAATAAAAATTATTTTTTATTTTATCATTTGAAGCTTTTCAATTTATTCATAAATCATAGATGTTTTCTATTTATTCTACTGTTCTAGTGTTTTTGCTCGTTAAAATTAATTTAAACTAAAAAAATTTTAATTTTTTAGTTATTCAATTATTTATAATGTATTTATAATATATATATGTGAATAAATTGAATAAATTTTATACAGATACACTGTACATTATAAATAATTGAATAACAAAAATTAAAAATAAATTTTAATTTTTTTAATAATATATTTTTAATAAGTTTAAAATGAATTTTATGTCGACGAGAAAAAATTATGATAAATAGGATAAATCTATGATTTATTGAAAAAAAGAAAAAATTTCAAATGCTAGAAAAAAATTGTATTTTTATATTTTGAATTAATTAATAGATTAATTATATGCATATTGTATATTGATTAATTAGTTAAAGATTTATTTTTACTGAAAAAATAAGATTCTATTAGATAAAAGACATAGAAAAATGATCAATCTAAAATTATGTATAACTGGACGTTTCTGCCCAAAGGCACCACTAGGGTTTAACTGCTGAAGAAATGCAAGAAGATTGACTTCTCTTATTTATTTGAGAAACAAAATAAAAATTATTATGAATGCAAATAAAAATTTAAAAACTAGATAAGAAAAATATTTGATATAAATTTCATTACAAACAAAGTACTGTAATTGGCATCTAAAAATTACATAAAATGAAATCTTACCTATTCCACTACAAATTCCGGCCATGATAGACCCTACCATTGCTGTTGTGCCTCTGTTTGAATTAAAATAAATCACTAATTCACTAAATAATATTCCAAAACTATTTATAATACCATCTACTATAAAATGAATCAGACAGGCTGCTATGACCACTATCCATCCCCATCCTCCGTCAGTACTTTTTAAAATACCAATGTGATCATGTTTTGGAACTGCATTAATTATTTGTTTATAAAGTATGGATGAAATTTCAATTGTGTTCAGTTTGCTTTCTTCACTCTGATTCAGGAAAAAATAAAATTTTAAAATTATACGATTTAATTTGATTTCCATAAAAATGCATTGATATTCAAAGAATATTATTATTTAAAAATATTAAATTTCAATTAATTATTTAAATGAAGTGCAGCAATGAAAAAATAAAACATACGTTACGTTCCATTTAATATTCAAATATCAAATTATAAAAATGTCAAGTAAATTTGTATTCCAAATTTAAATTGTTTATTCTAGAATAAAAAATTTAATTTTTGTTCCAACTAAAGAAAATTCCTTGAAAATTCTGTAAGATGTTTCTTGTTCTCTTTTTAAATATAATTGTGGATATGATCTTTCTCTAAAAACTTATGAAACTGTATTCGTATAATTTCATAGCCTGCAGCAGACAACAGTGTAGTCTTTTAGAAAATTTTCACTGCTAATAATTTTCAATTATTTATACTAATTAAATTGAAATGCATAATTTTACTTTTTTAACAATTTTTACTAATTTCCGTTTAAAAATGGAATAAAAAACCATAATCAGCACAATTATTTGTTGTAAATATTGTCCGCTTTGAATAAAAAATTCTCATATATCAGCAATTCCTAACTTGGTATATGCGAAAAAAGTTGAATAATGGCAGATAATATATTATATCATACATATATTAATTACAAACATTTACTAGTACTAATGGTACAATTTATTGAAATGGGCTGCCAAGGAGTACGCAAGTGAACAAAGGTTGAGAACCGCTGGATTATGTTGTTATGATTTATTAGAATAAAAAATTCACATATGTTAGTATCATCTATTAGAGAACTAATGGAGTCAATATCACTAATATGATAAGAAAAGAGATGTTCACATATTTTGAGGCAATTTCTCACAAATATAATCTGATTTTGAATAAATTTATATTTTATTAAAACCCTCTACGAAACAAATCCTGTTAGAGATGGTATTTTGCAGAATCATATCTTTCTAGGTTAGTGGTCTCCAAAGTGGGGTACGCGAGAAGATACCTGGGGGTACAGTGAAAAATATTTTGCAGAATCATATCTTTCTAGGTTAGTAGTCTCCAAAGTGGGGTACGCGAGACGATACCTGGGGGTACAGTGAAAACAATTTTTATATATTGTTTGTAGACTCTACTGGGGTACAGTGAAAACATTTTTTATATATTGTTTGTAACTCTAGAAATTGCTAGATCACTGAGTATTAAAACTAAATATCGAAATAAATTTCATTCTTCGGATCTTAATCCTTGTGACTTCGTATCGCAGTGTCAGATATCATCAAACCAGCTTTTTCAGAAATTATTAAACAAATGCAAGCTCATTCTTCTCATTACATAAATTTTAATTAGAAAAATAAATATGCATCTATGTTAACAATAAAAATAATGTGCAATTACCTCATTAAATTTTAATTAAAAAAATAAATATGCATCTATGTTAACAATAAAAATAATGTGCAATTATAGCTTTTTTGGATATTACATAAGGCCTTATTTCCACTTTAAAACACTAATTACAATAGATATCTGTTCAATCAGTTGGGGGTACGCGCCATTTATTTTTTCTGTCTTAGAGGTACTCAGTCAAAATAGTTTGGAGACCACTATTCTAGGTAATCGTAAAATGATGAGAATATAAATTAAATTAGTATTAATAATATATACTGTATATTATTAATACTAATTTACATATAATATATATAGAATATATATTATAAAACACCCACACACACACACACACACATATACATACACACTTAACAAACTATAAAACTATCAAATGCTTTTTATTGATATGAATTCATAATGTTCATCAATGAAAGTACAATATTTTTTAACGGAATGTTAAAAAAATGACATTTTTAGAAAACATTACCTCAGCATTAAGGCAAATACTTCTTTTTTCAAATTTGGTTCCTTCTGATAGAGTATTTTAATACATTCCTGTCTATATTATGGTATTTATTTTGTTGTTTGATTGATCAATTTATGCTGTTTTATTATATATATTTTTTTAAATTTACATAAATAATTTGTTTATTATAAACATTATACTGTATATGTTTTTATAATTTCAATCGTTTTACTTGGGGAATTAATATATTTAAAAAGAAAATAAATGATAAATTAGTTTCAAGATGGACAATAGCTTCTATGTTTTACACCATTTTCTATCTTTCTGAATATTAAACGGCAGGAGCAGAGGCGGTTTTAACTGCGGGCGCACCGGGCGCGCGCCCGGGGCCCGCAAAACCCCAACTTTACACATTTTTCTAATGCAATTATATGCCAGTGTAGTATTCGTATTCGGCATACGGGGCCCGCAAAACCCCAACTTTACACATTTTTCTAATGCAATTATAATTACGTACAAGTTTTCAATCAATAGTAAAACATAATAATATGTTTATAATCGCTTATTTTCATTAACAACCAAAGCCCAAATACAATGACAAACAATTACCGTATGCCGAATACGAATACTACACTGGCAACATTGCGAAAAGTATACAGTAATCTACTTCACCTTTTGCTACCTTCTCGCATGAATTCTTAATATATTTACGTTAAAATTACCTTAGAAAATTCAATGTCAGAGAAGGTTAAATAACATGGCTATTTTATATATAGAGAATGATTTACTTAAAAGTATTGATTGTGAAGAGATAATTGGCAAGCTTGCAAAACTAAAAGCTGGAAGAAAAACGATTTACTTAAAAGTATTGATTGTGAATTGATTGGCAAGCTTGCAAAACTAAAAGCTGGAAGAAAATTTATTTAAATATTTTCATATTTTATTATATTAAAATTTTGTTGGAATAAAATATAAATAGTACATATATTTTATTTATTTAAAATTATGGTCAATATGTATTTTTATTCCCTTGATTCTCTCTTTTTCAAGGGGTCTAATATTTTCTTCTGCGCCCGGGGCTTCAACCGGTCTTAATCCGCCACTGGGCAGGAGCAAGAGCAGGGCTCTTCCAAAGCCGCCCAAAGCAGTAGTGATATCAGCTGTCGAGTTAAGAATGGGGGTTTTAAAAGCCGGTTTCGGATTGTCTCAAAAAATTTTGGAGGTGAGGGACCTGAAATTGAATCAGCGTTTTCCAAGATTGAATTTAGCATAATTCTGCTCAGCCACGGCCGGCCCTAGCTATAGGCAGACTAGTCACCCATCTAGGGTGCCAAAAGTTGAAGACTATTTGATAGTAATCTACACTACTGATAAGGCCACATATATTATTTTATTTTTCTATTTCGGGGCGCCCAAATTTAGAATCTGCCTAGGGTGCCAAAAACTCTTGGGCCGGTTATTCAGCTAGCGATGTCACTATACTCTCTTAGTGGAATAAAAATCATCCGTGCGAATTATTCCAACAAATATTGTAATATACATCTAAATCTGTTGAAATATCTTTTCTTATGTACGTAAGCATAAATGCTAGAAAAAGTGAACTTCTGGGTTGCTTTTTATATTATTTAAAAGAGAGAATCTCCATTCACGCACAATCTGATAAATGGCAATGCATCGGCCGGATTGGCCGCGTGGAAACGCTTCGGCTTTCCACTCTGGAGGACCCGGGTTCGAGTCTCGGGTCCCACCCCTTGAAAATATTTATCATGGGGTCCGGGCCCGGCCCGTCGATCCCCGTCCTCCACAATCCGGCTGACCCCTCCGCAGGGGTGGGCAGCCTATGGAAGGGCTTGTTTCGCCCCGCCACTTAGTATTCTCCCTGAATGGAAAGTGGCGTCATTTGTTAACAAAAAAAAATAAAAATGGCAATGCAATAAAATATTTATATAAAATAATAAATATTAATATAAATACTGAAAATATAAATTAAATTTAAAAACATTTTTAAAACAGCAATAATACAGTTTTTATAAAAATTTTGATTATCATACTTCACATCCCTGTTTTTCGAGTCAGATTCAACATTTGATCTATTTTTTTCTGTTGTTTAAATTGTTATATTTTGAAATGAAATTTTTGTACTTGTAGAGTTTCTAGTTTGCAGCTATTTTTTATATTTTATAATTAAAGTATAAAAAATAGAATTTTCTGAAAAACTGTTTTTTAAAAATTTTTTAGGTTTAACAATTATTTATCTGAGAATAGTTTTTCATGATTTTTAATACGATTACTTTAATATTGCCACTGTAGCGAGGCCTAGTGAGCCAAACGTTATCTAATAGACTATAGATGCTATAATAGAGTGGGATGCGATATTCTTTGCATTTTTCTTGTAAAGAATACAAAAAATCCTATAACCTATGAGCAAAAGAGCAATGAACACTGAGCGAAATTTAGCACTGTTTCCAAATAATTTGCATTTGTAAAAAGTAATGGCTCAAATTTCCAGATTTGTGCGGAAATCGAACCCAAAACTTCAAGAAGAATTGCTTAAGCTTATTAATATATTATTCTTAGTTTAGCACTGTTTCCAAATAATTTGCATTTTACTTCTAAAAAGTAATGGCTCAAATTTCCAGATTTGCGCGGAAATCGAACCCAAAACTTCAAGAAGAATTGCTTAAGCTTATTAATATATTATTCTTAACCAATATCTTAATTTTGTTTTTTCAATAAAAGAAAAATTCATTGAATCTGGAATTCCAAAGAAAATTTGATCAGAAAATCCCAAATCAAATTTCTCAGATTTGTTTATTCTAGGACACTCAGAATTATTGAATCTATAATGTTCTCCAATTTTTCAGATAATTCTATTATGTATCTGACCATGCAGTCTTCTAATACTAATTATGTATCTTTAACATACTTTAAAATAATTTTTGAATTAAGAAATCGATTCCTATCTTTCTCCATCCCGCATTTTTCTCAATGAGCAAAAATTTTAATTTTTGCATTTAAATATACGAAAGAATTAATTTCGTAAAGATTTTCGTTGAATCGATAAAGATTAAAACATGGATTAAAATCATGACCTGATACAAAGTACAATAGTTATTCTATTGTATTAAAGATTCTTCCTAAAAACTTTAAATTAAAATTTTATAAAATTTTTAGAGAAAAGATTTATTAAAGAATTAAAAATTTGCATTCTTAACCAAATTTAAATGCGAATTGGTGATTCTATTGTGTTAAAGATTCGTCCTAAAATTTTAATAAGAATAATACTGTATTGAAAAATTAAATAATAGCTGAAAGTTTATTTATTAATATCTAACAGCATTTTAGCATTGTAGTTCACTTATTTCAAGATGGTGAAATTTCAATGTTTAGAAGTTCCCATGAAAATTTTTCATGTTTCAGGATACGATAAATTTAGATTATATTCCGATAGAGGGCGGAATAATTTATTCAACATGGAAGCAATTTTGGATGATTATGTGTCATCAGATGATTTAAAAGTAAGTGACTGCATTATTTTCTATTGATAAAATTGATTTATTAAAATGCTAAATATGATATTCCCTAAATCTAATTTATCTTTGAAAACCAACAAAAAATGAAAATTGAACAGGTGGATGAAATAAGAACATTATTAACTTAAATAGTGTAAACTGTGAAACATTTCAATTCTAACTATAAAAATACCAGAAAACATTCAGCAGAAATGTGATATAATAGACTGAGAAAAATTTTCCTATTTCATTTATTGAGGATAATGGTAAGAGGCGTGTTAACCAGCCCCGCTAGGTGCTGGTTAACATGCTTCTGCCATTAGCAGTAGTAGTAGGTGCGCTAGATGTCCACCTAAAACAGCCATTCTCAACCTGCGGCCCGGCAAGCTTTTACGTGTGGCCCGGAACGCACAGTCATGAATTTAACGTAAGTGCAGAATTCTCTCATAATCAAAAGTAAAAATTCTGATATTAAAAAATATTTTTAAATCTGGAAAAATTAGAATTTTCCTAATTTGCTGTCTGTCCTCCTTGATGCACTCATAAAATTTTACTGAATTTTACAGGTCATAGGTCAATATTTTACTTAAATATATATATATATATATATATACAGGTCATAGGTCAGTTTTCCAAACTGACCTATAACCTGTAAAACATTAAAAAAATTAAAAATTTTATTAGCCTATACAAATCGAGCAATGTTAGACCTAACTTGATTTATATTTGTACAGTACTTATTATACAGTACATATTTGTACAGTGCTATGTATATGTTTACGTTCAACTTTTATTACAATAAACAGATATATAGAATTCTACATAATCTCCATAATATGTTTGAGCTTCACCTTGCATATTTTAGCAAAAATTTCAAATCCAAATTGGTCAATCCCAGTAGTCCAAGTTTGAACAAATTATTTTCATTTCTGAGATTTTTATGACTGCAATGGAAAAATTCACTTAAGTGTACCTTATTCACAAGAATCTGCTAACTGTTTTCCAAGAAATAGCTGAGCTTGTATGTATGGGAAAAGGGGATTGTGTTATGACAAGATTCAAACTTATTGATTGTTCATAAGGAGCAACTTTTATTGGAGCAGAAATTAGAAATAATTTCTCTAACATTGAATCAGAAGCTGCAATATTAGTTGTTGAAAATTGTGTTTATCAAGAGAAACATCACCATCAGAAGAAATGAAAATGAAGAAAATAAAATTTTCTGACAGGATGTAAAATTTTATTATAAATACTGTTAACATTATCTGTGATTAAATTAATTATAGGACTTGATAACAGAATTAAAATCTACAAAGAAATTATCAATCGATTTGAACTGTTTTTCATTAATGAGAATCTATGTGAAAATGAAATAAATTTAATGATAACAAATCTAACAAAAATGTATAAAGAAGATATTAATTGCAACACAACTCTGAATTCAATTTATTTTTGCAAAATAAATCATTATTTTTGCATCTTCAGTATCTCAAAGAAAATGTATCCACTTCTTGAATATGATCTAAAATCAATGTTTACAAATTTAACTTTGCCAATAGGAATGGTGTGGTATATTTGTAAATGTCAAAAGGATACTTATTTTCTGGACTAAAAAGAATAAAAAATTATAAGCTCTGAGGCAGGAACTACTTTCAGATTTGATCATTCTTTCTTTATATCATATCAATTGAAACTGAGAATTTTGATTTTAATGATGCCTTGATTCATTTGCTAAACTAAGATTTAGAAAAAAATTATATATTATTAATTATTAAATGTGTTTGTGTGTGTGTTTGGATATGTGTGTTTTGTTTGTTTGTCTGTGTAAAATATTTTTTATTAGCATAACTTTAGACATTAAACAAGAAACAAATGTCTCAGGGTGCATCATATTAGAGATTAGAGACACTAAAAAATAAAAATTTTGAGAAAAGATATTAAGTATTATTTGTAACCTTGAATAAATGTAAACCGTAAGCTGAATAAATAAATAAAATTTTTCTTATTTGATTTATATCGGCCCGGGGAAAAAAAGGGTTGAGAACCACTGACCTAGAACATCCAATTTTCAAGAGCTCCAAAAATCAACAATTTTTTTATAAGTTAGATGTATAATTCATTTTATATTGTTTTTTGATTTTATCTAAAAAGTCGAATGTGGTGATAATTTTGGAATAACAATGTGTTCCAGTTCAAATTTTTCATTAGCACTTTTGAATGAGAGGTAGTTTGTCCAACATAATTTAAATCTTGGGTAAAATCAAATACAGATTTCAGTAGTGTGCAGCCACTTAAGGATAGACCACCAGCTGAATTAAGTATTATTTGAAAAAGATATTAAGTATTATTTGTAATTTGTAAGATATTAAGTATTATTTGAATAAATGTAAACCGTAAGCTGAATAAATAAATAAAATTTTTCTTATTTGATTTATACAAGTAAAATTCTGTTATAATGAAATCTGTGGGACAGTTTCATCATTTCCTTATAACTGATATTTTGTTAAAATGGAATTTCATATTTTTTACCATTACAAATATTGTATGTTGCAATATGTTTCGATATATTGAAAATTTCGTTAATAATGGTGTTTGTTATAATGGAATTTTACCTGTAGTTTACTTTTATTCAATATTTACAGTAAGAAGTATTATATTATTGGTAATCTTATCTCAGAATGCATAGTGCTGAATGCCAATCTTGAATTTTTAACATAACTGGCAATGAAGCAAAAGTTTTTCAAAGATATTTTTATTAAATAAAATTATTCAGAAATACTAATTTCTCAATTGTTTTCTAATTTTAAGTTAAGTACTAAAATAAAATGAATATTTTAATAAATAATTTAAAGCATACGATATCGGTCTCGGCATTCCTGCTGAACCGCTCTTCCGATCTTTTAAATTTAAATTTTTTTCTTTTTAATAATAATTATGTATACTTATTTTATTAGAAATTTGAAAATAACTATAATGAACATGTGAATAAAGGTGATGTTACATCTAAAATTAAATTTGAATATGCATGGTGTCTTATACGAAGCAGATATCCTGCAGATATTAGAAGAGGTGTAATTTTGTTAGAAGGTAATATTTATATGATTAAACTTGATTTTTAAGTAAAATATAAGGAAAAGTAAGGCTTTTATAAAATGTTAATTGAAACAGAATAATAATAAACTTTCAAAGTTAATTGAATATAAAATTTTATTACTGTTCAAGAAAATTGTAGACTTTAAACTTTAATAAATTCATAGTTATATAAATAAGTATCAATAGCAGTATAGAATAACACTTTTTTTAATAAATTTTATTACAGATATTTTTGGTTTGTAACTGATGACGGCAAAAGTTGAAAATGTTTGTTTGTAATAAAATTTATTAAAAAAGTGTTATTCTATATTGCTATTGGTGCTTTAGTAAATTCATAGTTATTTAAAATTTTATTTTTATTATACATTGGGTACCAGAAAGTCTTTGCATTTTAATTATAATACTTTATTTTTAAATGGTAATAAAAATATATATAGTTAATCCATATAATCACCATCATTTTCAATAACACTCTCCTATCTCTCAATAAGCTTTTCTATTCCCTGTTTGTGAAAACTCTTAGGGTACGGGCAGACATAGTACGACGAGACACGACACAGCGAGGCGCTGCGAGACCAACCAATGTATGTCAATGGGAATGGACACACTGATGTAGACGAGACGCGGCGAGACTTCTCGAGACCTACAGGTCTTCAAACTTGCTCGAAGACTTCGCGAGACCAACATGGATTTCGAGCGATTAATAAACGAAATATTTTAAGGAGATCACTTTGGGACCAGAGAAGTAAAATTTATTGTAATAGTGCAGTAATAATTAAAAGTATTTTTTTTATTCTGAAATATTCGACGATTTTGTTTTCATCTTCAATCAGTCGTGGATATAAATGGTGAAATTCGCCTTTTTTTATTCTTTCTTCATTTATATTGTGTACCCAGATTCTTTTCTTTTTCTCTTTCTTTAAAAGAAACCACTTCAAAGCTATATTGTCACCTAATATCAATTTGCGTATTTTGTCAGACTGCATAATGAACGTTTTGTCGAAACGACAGACTGACACATGTGTGGCCGCGTGGTCGCTGAAAGTCTGGTATTGTCTCGCTGCGTCGTGTCTCGTCGTACTATATCTGCCCGTACCCTTAGACTTATGCATTAATTCATTTTTTCAATTCTTTCTGACACTATCATAATCATTAAGTTTTTTCCCTGTAAGAAGTGTTGAAGAGATCTAAACAAGTATTAATCTGATGGTGCAACATCTGAGGAGTAAGCAGGATGAGATAAGACTTCCCATCCGAAATATTTAAATTTTTCTTGTGTGATCTTTGATGCATAAGAACAAGCATTTTCATATTGGATGATTATGCCTTTTCTATTTGAAACTATGAAGAATTTCAATGATGCAGCTTCATTTAGACTAGTGGTCTCTAAAGTAGGGTATGCGAGACAGTACCTGGAGTACAGTGAAAACAATTTTTATATATTATTTGTAGACTGTACAAGCTGCTGGATCACTGAGTATTAAAACTAAATATCAAAATAAAATAAAGTTGGAATCAGACCTTCATATCACAGTGTCAGATAACGTCAAACCAGCATTTTCAGGGATCACTGAGTATTAAAACTAACTATCAAAATAAATTAAAGTTGGAATCAGACCTTCATATCACAGTGTCAGATAACGTCAAACCAGCATTTTCAGAAATTATTAAACAAATGCCAAGCCCATTCTTTCATTAAATTTGTAATAAGAAAAATATGTATCTATGTTTATAATAAAAATAATGTGCAATTATAGCTTTTTTGAATATTATATAAAGCCTTATTTCCTCTTTAAAACACTAATTACAATAGATTTCTGCTCAATCAGTTGGGGTACATGCCATTTATTTCATCTGTCTTAGGGGTATGCAGTCAAAAAAGTTTGGAGACCGCTGATTTAGACAATCCAATTGTTGACAATAAAGATCTGCATTAACCATTTGTCCAGGTTTTAACAATTCAAAGTACACCAAGACAGAGATATTCCACCATATGCAAAGGAGAACTTTTCTTCCATGTAAATTTGGGTTTGGTGTTTCTCTCTGTGACTCTCCAACAGATAACCACTGCTTCTTATGTGTGTTATCATGTAAGATCCATTTTTCATCACAGGGATGAAACAGTCAAGAAATGGTTCATTTT
Source organism: Olivierus martensii (assembly GCA_000484575.1). Taxonomy (NCBI): domain Eukaryota; kingdom Metazoa; phylum Arthropoda; class Arachnida; order Scorpiones; family Buthidae; genus Olivierus; species Olivierus martensii. Next base: position 38,630 of record AYEL01079335.1, read on the forward strand.
TATTCCTTGATAACAATGAACTGCAAATGGAAATTCATTGACATTTTTGTGTATCTCAATAAATGTGGAACCCATTTCCCTGTTTGTTGATTTTGCCAAATGTTTTTAAATGTTCTTGTGTTGTTGACTAAGAAGGCTAATTCTGTTAGCAATCTCTTCAATTGATTGTCTGGGGTTTTCTTCAATAACAGCTTTTAAAATGTCATGATCAACAATACTTAGTCAACAAGATCTCTGTTTATCTTTTAGACTAAAATCGCCCTCTCAAATTCTCACAAACCACATCTGACAGATCTTTAATAGCTCCTTGATACACACTGTTGATATTTCTTACTGCATCTGTTTCCTTTGATCCATGGTGAAACTCAAGTAACATACAATGACGTATGTGTTTTTCTCTTGGTTCAAAGGCTGCTATTTCCTAAGAGTAAGTCTGATCTTGATGAAAATTGATATATATTCTAAAGAGATATTGCTAATTAATTTAGAATCACAATTACATTTTGTTCAGTTAATGTAACAATATTATAATTGCACTAATTAAAGGGTTAAAAAACAGACTTTCCAGTACCCCTGATATATATATATATATATACATACAAGTCCCATTTTGCCATTGTTTTCATATTCCTGTATTCTGTGTTGGAAGTGAATGTTACATAATACATTTTATGAGATTGTTTGCTTGTTTTTTTAAACTTGTAATGTATTTATAGAAAAATTAATTAATGAATCATTTGGAAAATTTTTATCCAAAATAATAGTAAATATTATAATGCTCTGAAATAAAGATATTAATTCTTTCTATTAATTGATTTCATGCTACAGTCATAGTATGAATTATGATTGTAATTTGATACTATGGAAGGATTTTCAACTTGATAAGAATGATTCAAATTATGATAAAAATTTTATAGCTTGTTTTTCTGTATATGCACTACTATAAATGGAAGTTAGATTCCTCAATTATCAAAACTCTCAATATTGAAAATATTTTTAAAAAGAAATACAGTACAGTAATGTTGAATAAATCTTATTTTTATTTTTCACAATAACAAAAATATACAGAATTCTTGATTTAAGAGTTCCCATTTAAAAAATTTCTTGGTTTGTTTTTTTAAAATAGGAAGTATCAAAAAATATAAACATTAATTGCAAAAATAAAATGTTAACCATTCATAATTACAGTCAATTCTCATTATTCGCAGATTCCGTATTCATGTATTCACAAAAATTTATTTGTAACCACAAAATCACTTTTCACGGTACTTTCATGCTTATTTGCAGACTCTTGTTGAGTGGTGAAAATACTGATATCAATGTAAACTGTCTCTCTTTCAAATAAAGGAAATTGTTTGTTACTAAATGTAGTCTCTATATCGTTCTACAGAAAAGTCTCATTGCCTATCCTCACCCATTCCTCAGACTGCAGATAGGCCAAAAGCCTGTTCATATCATCTTCAGATCTAACCTGGGTCTAACAGAAGAATATGACCCCATTCTTGAACGCAGCCTCAAATTTATGCTCCAAACTTCATGCAAATTTGAAATTTTAGAAGATCTTGGGCAAAAAGCGATGCAGACAAGGCTGATGCAGTTCAAGAAGACATTGTGTGAGGTGCGTACATTCTTCAACATCAAACAACATACTCATCAAAATTAAGATTTTATTTATTACATAGTTAGTGTTTTAAAAAATTAAATAAAGATTACTGTAATTATATTATTGTATATAGTACTGTACACTGCATATACTGTAATTATTTGTAAGTACTGTAATACACATTAAATAAGGTGTCTTTAAACAGGAAAACACACACAAAGCAAGGATGAATATGTTGGGAAGAAAAGTTCTCAGGAATCTAACTCTCTCTTTCCTATAGGCACGATTCAGTATTCATGAAGATTTACAGATTGTAACTACTGCGAATAACGAGAATCAACTGTATATCAAACTGCATATTTAGTTATACAATACAGTATGACTGAGTTCTGTATCAGAAACTCATTTTCTACTAAGAAATTTGGAAAAATCAAACTGATGGCATAAGAAGCAGAAGTATCCTGCCTTCTGGCCATTGTGGTTTAACCACAGTAGTTTTCAAATGTGATAACCAAATAATTTTAATGCAGACACAAAAGAGAATATTTTTGTATGTAAATGGAAGACAGAATTTAAGAAAATTGTGGATTTAACTATGCTAAATAGGATAGTTCAATAAACACATTAGGTAGAAATTTATCTGAGTTGGAATTTTGGTTTGAAAGGAAAAATAGAAAATTGACCTCCTTCTAATAACAAGTGAATATTCATTTAGTGATATTTTTTGAACTAAATGAACAATTTTTACTAGACAAATACCTTGTTTGCTACATCCTAGTCTTTACTCTGCTATTTATTAATGATTTTTTTTTTTCTTATATAGTTAAAGCAATCACACTTTTTTTCTAATTAACCAAATAAGATATATTGATTTAACTTTAAAAAAGATCTTTTTTTCAAATAATTAATAAATTTTTTTTATTCAATCATTCAATTTTTATTTTCACTCATTATAAAATAATATTTATCATATTATAGTTATACAAAGTTAGTTTAATCATGTTACTGAGTCTGGCAAATTATACAAGAGATTCTCAACTTATGATTCATATTAATGACAATGTTTATTTACAACAAAAATCTGTACTTATGATGGCTGCCATCAATGAATTTACAATAATGGTGGCCAACCGACAAAATGACTGAGTTGTCATTAGGATGGAAGCATGTTTTTTCCACTATGCAATATTTATATTTAATTTCAGGTCTCATATAACCCAGATTTTTTATGTATCGGAGCTCAATCCCATCCTAATGCATAGAAACATTGGATTCTGATTCTATATTTCTGAAAAATTTTTGATGGATCCGAGAGTATCAATCCCATTCTAATGCATAGAAACATTGGATTCTGATTCTATATTTCTGAAAAATTTTTGATGGATCCACCCCAGGTATTGATTTATTTACTGCAAAGTCCTATTTGTTCCACCACAGATGTGAAAAGTTTGTAATTGAGTTTGGAATGAATATCATAATGTAGTAGTCAGCCAATGATTGCAAAGTGCCATTAAAAAATAATTGCTTATGTTTGCAAAAAACAGATTTGATTTAAACCATCAAAGTATACCTTTAGCAGTTGTCACTTTTAGAACCTTCACAGACTATTCAACACTTATGGTGAATCAACCAGAAGGTTGAACCAATGGGGTTCATCAAGTCTGGCCAGGCCTGGATGACCCCAGGGAGGGAAGAGAGACCTGGAATTGAACCCAGATTCTTCGAGATAGTAAAAAACTGCTTTACAATGCAGCTACCAGTAGAAACTTGGAGAATAACTTAATGTAAAAACAAAGATGAAATATTTGTGTTTATAACTTTCTTTAAAAAAAAAAGTTAAAAAGTTATAGTAGACACAAAATATACAATTTTCTTGTTTTAAAGAATAAACTGTATTTGTTTGTGTTTATAACTTTCTTTAAAAAAAAAAAAAGTTAAAAAAGTTATAGTAGACACAAAATATACAATTTTCTTGTTTTAAAGAATAAACTGTATTTCTTGAATATTACTCTATGCTATTATTTTTAAAATCATATTGAATATTGAGTTCTTGTGGTTAGGGAACATAACCTCCATTTATAATATTGCACCTATGGAAAATCCTGTTCAGAGTTATGATGGTTTCAAATTACAATTAAATTTTTGATCACAAGCCCCATCATAAGTTGGGATTTCCTGTATATGATAGTTATCATTTCAAAAACCACCTAGACTGGGAATATCATTAGTGAATAAAGAGTTATAATAGGTTGAGCCTGAACTCCTCATGTAAAATTTGGAGTTGTGGAACCAGCAATTGACCCAGTTCTTCAGATGGCTAGTAAGTGCTTTTAACACACTGCCATTTTGCAATTTTATCACGGTTTCAGATCAATGCAGCCACCAGCAACTTCTTGTGACTCCATTAGTGGACACAAAAATTTTCCTTGAGAATCAGTTTTACCAGTACATTTATATAAATAACTTTCATTCCTGGGTCATATCTAAGGCAGTAGTTCATCTATATAAAAAGTTTATCTACTTATCTGTTAACAATAATGAATAAAAATTCTCTCTAACATTTATAAAGGGCATAAATAATTTTGTTGTTATAATTTGCTTGATTTTAAAGGCCATGTTTTAGATTCTGGTTATTATACAAACTTTTTGATCACTCCTTTCAGTATATAAATACTGTGATTGTATTGTAGAACTGGTCTACCAACATTTTCTGTTATGAGGGCAACTTTGGAAAACTTTCGTTTATATTTAGGTGAAATAATAAATTTTATTGCTTAATCAAAACAATCAAATATAACAGCTTTTATATTAGTGTGAAAAATATAAATTGGTCAGATTGGCTACATGAATGTTTATCGACTTTTTTCATTTAGTAGTAAAAAATTGTTGGTTCATCTTTTGGAAAATTTTCAAAAAGGATCCATGCTCAGTCTATCAGTCCATCGTTACTATCTGACTCATTATACATGTGTTAACTCATTGCTTTGTTGGAATGGCTTTACCACTTAATAATCAGCTATTGAAAAATAGTTTTAAAAAATATATAAAATTATAGGACAACCTCACATGGTTTTAACTTAACATGTGGAAGTAAAATTTTGATTTCTAATAATTTTTTCATAAATAAAAAAGGAAAATTCAAAAGTAAGAAATACTTAAATTTCCATATACAGGTAATCCCTGATTTACAAAAGTGGATTGTTCTGCAAAATCTTATATAAATCAAAATATACATATGTCAAAGCATGCCTATATAGTACTAAAATAGTACTGTGAGGAGGTTAACTTGGACCTGTCCTATTTTTATATTATTATACTCTTTATTATTTATCGTTATTTTCCTATATGCTAACGTATTATATTTTAGTTTAAAAGTTAACTTACTTCCCATGTTCTCCGCCTCCGTCGTTGGCTAGAAAAGATTAGTGTTTTCAAATTCCCGACATTTTGGAACCTTTGGGAATCGAGAACTGGAAATCGTATTTCCCGAGAATTCTCTAGAATTCCTGAAATATAATAAATGTAATTAATGCAAACTTTATTTAATCAAAACTCCTATAAGTGAGATTTTACGTATATCATATACATTGTGTGATATGTATATCAAACAATATCACAATAATATTCCCAATCTCATTCTTTCTGCACTAGCAACAGAAACAGTTGTTCTTAATAAAATCCTTAATTCAATCGAAATATTACAATAAAGATCTTTCATTTCATTCTGTTTAGAACTTGTAGAGGCATTATTTTATCAGTGGCTTTAAAAGTCTTTTAATACTAACAAATTCATTGCAGAAAACTTGGATTGCAGAGTCGCTAGCCATTAGGTTTAGCTCATAAGTAGATAGTATTGCATCCGTCCTAATCCGCGACTTTGCAGTACTTTATATTGTGTCACAAAGACATAACATTAAAAATAGTTATATTAAAGAATAAGCACATAAGTCATGTGATAAAGCAATTGCTTACCATTTGGGACTAGATTCACTTCCAATTCCATACCTTCAGTTTTTCAGGAATGAGGTCTGGGTCTGGGTCTGGGTATATATGTGTTAACTAAAACTAACTTAAGTCCATAAATCATGTGTACTCATGATAAAAGTATTTTTATAGCGTGTTAACTAAAACTAACTTAAGTCCATAAATCATGTGTACTCATGATAAAAGTATTTTTCTCCTAATTTCATCATTTATCTCTGCATATAACTTTATCTACTATGATCAGTGTAGTATATATTTTTTTTAAGTCAGGGAATCTTTATGTAAGCATGGAATCAAACATAAGTTTGATACTATCTGTAATTTTATTAATATTTTAAAAATGTTTGCTTATTTATTAATTAGGCAAATATCAGTAGATTCAGAGCAGTAAAAATTGTGTGTGTGTGGTGCACACTAATAATTTTTAATATATTGAAATGTTCTGATAATTTTTAAAAGTACTTTTAAAAATTTTAGAGAAACTTTCATTTAAAAAATTGTTTGATAATTAATTTTAGAAAATGAAATTAAAAATTTATGAATAATTTTACAAAAACTGATTTATACATACATGCATACATACAAGGCATGTTTTTTAAGTAAGTACCGTTTTGAAATTCCGCTGCTGCAACGCTGCGGTTGGTGTCCCGTTCATGCGCACAGTGTACCTACATCTGTTGGCAAGCCACAGACGCCATTGCGGCAACAATCGATCGTTTACTTATTTGTTTTTGCATATTTAAAATGCCTCTGCTGATTGAGAATCCCGCTGACTGTGAAATACGCGCTGTTATTCGTTTTCTTAGTGCTAAAGGCGTGAATCAGTTGAAAATGCTGATTGAGAATCCCGTTGACTGTGAAATACGCGCTGTTATTTGTTTTCTTAGTGCTAAAGGCGTGAATCAGTTGAAATTCATCATCAGATTTGTGAAGTGTACGGACAAAACATTATGAGTGATGGAATGGTACGCAAATGGGTAAGAGCTTTCAAAGATGGTCGAAAGAATGTTCACGACGAGGAACGTAGTGGGCGACCCTCAGTGATCACTAACGATTTGGTGCAAAAAGTCGACGAAAAAGTGACAGAGAACAGGCACTTCACGATTTCTTCATTATCAGAGGAGTTCCATCAAGTTTCAAGAAGTGTTTTCTACGAAATTGTTACCGAATGCTTAAACTATTGAAAATTGTGCTCATGTTGGGTACCAAAAATGTTGACTGAGGTGCACAAAAACAAACGTTTAGGCAGTGCCTTGACTTTTCTTGAGCATTATGATGCTGAAGGTGATGATTATTTAAGCCAAATTGTCACAGGTAATGAAACATGGGTGGCCTACGTTACACCAGAAACAAAACAACAATCCATGGAATGGTGGCATTCAACATCGCCCAAGAAATTGAAGTTTAAGCAGACAATTTCAACCCGGAAAATCATGTGTACCATGTTTTGGGAGAGGAAGGGGGTGTTGCTTGTTGATTTTTTGCCTCGTGGTGACACAATAAATTCCGAAACATATTGTGAGACCTTAAAAAACTGCGCCGTGCAATTCAAAACAAAAGGCACAGCATGCTGAATAAAGGGATCGTTTTGCTGCATGACAATGCCCGTCCACATGCGGCCAATCGAACTCAAGATCTCATCGCATCATTTGACTGGGAACAATTTGATCATCCTCCATACAGCCCCGATCTAGCGCCCAGTGACTACCACATTTTTCTGAAACTGGAGAAGCATTTTGGAGGTCAGCGCCACGATGACGACGATAGCCTCAAAACGGCCGTGTTGCAGTGGCTGTCAAATCAGGTTTTTCTGAAACTGGAGAAGCATCTTGGAGGTCAGCGCCACGATGACGACGATAGCCTCAAAATGGCCGTGTTGCAATGGCTGTCAAATCAGGCGGCAAACTTCTATGATGACGGAATACAAAAGCTTGTTGTTTGATATGATAAGTGCCTTAATATTGGTGGCAATTATGTGGAAAGTAGATAAAAGTGTGGTCTTTCATGTAAAAATAAAATTGTTACAAAAAGTTTACTTGTTTTTTTTACATATCAAAACGGTACTTACTTAAAAAACACATCTCATACATACATACATACATACATACATACATACATACATACATACAGACATACATACTAGTCTCAATTTGCCTAGACTTGTTTAACCAAGTTCTGCATTATCTGAAACTGAATTGTTGGAATCGTATATACTGTAAAATTCCAGTGTATACTTTGTCATTAAAGATTAAATTACTTTATAAATAGTTCTTTTGTTAATAAATGATATGTAATAATCATGATCAAGCTGAAGAATAAGTTTGACTTGCTGAAACATTTGCTCACAATATGAGCAAGGATTCTACACTCTTATTGGAAAAAATAGACTATCCTCTTCTGACACATGTTAAAATTACAATTTGGCAGTACTGCTATACAATATTATTATTTTTAAAATTCAAATATGTCTCAAGTATATTCAACTATTTGACTACAGAAAATATATTCAAGTAATTTGCATATATTCATGTTTAAAATTCAAATATGTGTGTCTCAACTCAAGTATATTCAACTATTTGACTACAGAAAATATATTCAAGTAATTTGCATATATTCAAATTCATATAAATGGCATAGGAAGTCAGATGCATAATTTTTGACTATTTATCTGAAATGAATCTCTAGTCCAATTCAGAACTGAGCTAAAGATTTTTAGGATAATGTCTTAACATCCTATGGCTGAACTGTCAGGGCAAGAGAGAATTTTTTCATTCAGATAATTTATATCAAAATTTCGACACACACACTTTTGAATAGGTTGATATACTATACTTCTGACTGGCTAATTTTGTAGCCATTGTTTGCTGTATTAACATATATATATTATTTGACTAAATAATTATATGTCTGCCTGGTTTTGTTATTTGATTACTAAGTTAGCCTGTTAGGAGTAGGGTTTTAAACCTGGTTCAAGATATGCACCATAAATTTCAGTAAATAAATTGTCTAATGTTTTAGTGATTCAACTGGTATGATTATAGGACATTATTCTAAAGATCTGATTCAGAATTAAAATAGAGAGTTTTATTTTGAGATAGACCAAAAATTATAGTTTAATTATTAATCAATAAAGCCATCTTAGCATAATTTACATTTATTATAAATTATTTTAGGGTTATGTGAGATATATTTGGTTATCTGATACTGTAATAATTTTTTTTTAAAGTTATAATTAAAATTGTTTTTTCAGATTTATTTCACCATGGTGATGAGCTAGCAAAACGTGATTATCTGTATTATTTAGCAGTTGGAAATACTAAATTAAAGGTAAATCATTTTGGATTTTGATGTTTGTATATAATTTAAATATAATATTATAATTGTGTTATGTTTTAGGAATATAATAAAGCATCTAGATATATAAAAGCTTTTCTTGGAGTTGAACCAACAAATCGACAAGCTCAAGATTTACAAAAATTAATAAATGATAAAATGAGGAAAGGTAATTCATATAAAATTTATTAAAATTTTTGTTTAGGACTTTGGAAACATTTGTAATATTGTATAATAACATATTTTCAACAAACTAACCATTGTGAGATATGAAATTATGTCAACCTGTTAGATTTTGATTCCTTTTTACTTTACTATGTTTTGAGATGAGATCATACATATCTAAATTGTTTATTATATCATATATACTTAGAAAATAGGAAATTTAATACAATTGTATCCCAAAAATTTGTTAAATCAATCACAAAATTATTAACTAATAATATATAAGAAAAATAAATAATTATGGACAATACATAAGTAAATAGAAATAATTATGGTTACTAAAAATCCATAAAGCAGTAAGTATTCTTAGTAAATGTTTCTTTTTTAATTCTTAAGAAAATTTTAATTGCTTCTGCATGGAGACTGAAGTTGATTATCTTATTAAGGATTTTTTATATTTTCAATCATCAAGAGCTGTTTTTATTCCATAAATATTCTATGGATTATAAAATTTTTAACTTGCCCATGGAATGTTGTAATTATAAATTAAACCTAAATGTACAGAAAACTTTATTATATTTACTTATTTATTCTTACTTAAAATACTGTTAAAAAGTATTTGCATTGCAGATCTGATAATTATTGATAGATTAATAATTTGAAATAGAAATGCATAAACAAAATTGCATAAACAAGCCCTCAGATGTTTATTAGTTAATGCATTTCTAGTTTTGACTTAAATTCATGTTTGAGAAGAGTGACTTAAAAATAAATTGGTTAAAAACATTTTTTATTTTTATCTTCATTTGTTGATGAAGATTCTTGATAAATAATCTAAACATATAAATGTCTGATGATGATAAAAATTTCTTGGTGTAAAACTGTTTTTTCTTTTTACCATATTTTTTAATATATATAGCAATCTATCTAGTTTTTTCTGTTTATATATTATGAATTTTAATTATTGATTTATATATATATTTATTTTGGCATTCCAGCACCCTGGCACATTTCAGATGCTCCCACATTAGAATGCATCTGAAATCAAATGCATTTCATATATTTTTCATATATATGAAATGCATATTATATATATATAATGCTCCCACATTAGAATGCATCTGAAATCAAATGCATTTCATATATTTTTCATATATATGAAATGCATATTATATATATATGAAATATGTGCAATCATATATATGAAATATGTATGCATATGCAAAATTCATGCATACATATTTCATTATGCATGCGTATTCATAAATTTCACATTAAAATTATGCATATTACAAAATTACTTGTAATTTTATTTAATTTGAATTTGTGTTATTTTGTGTGTGTACTTTTAATTTTGATTTTTTAGTTATTACATGCATGTATAACCTTTATTTTGTATAAATATACATATTTCAAGACATAATTATTTATTTATTTATTACAACACAGTGATTAGAAAATTAAATTAATAATTTGATTTTTTTCAAAAATTAAACTGTGCGCCTTCAATGGTTTTTAAAATTTTTTTTGCACCCTTAGTAACAGAAAGGTTGCCGAGCCCTGCCATACATCATTATAATACTTTAAGTCCAGATGTTAACAATTATTTTTCATTTTCAAATTGCACCAACTAAGATGCCTTAATACAAGAAACTTTATGTAGACTGGAATACATTCTCATATTATCTGCAAAATAGCTTCTATGATGATGATTCTGTGAGGATAGTTATCAGTCATTCATTTCCAACAGAATAGCCACCTCATTCCTGACCTTAGCCTCTTTTTGATGTTTTTTTTTGGTTGAAAGTTACAAAGATTGAGAATATCAGGATGCTAATTGAGACTTTTGGCATAAGATTTTATAAATAGCTAATTGGCAAGATAAGATCCATTTTAAGATTTTATAAATAGCTAAAAATTGCTATTGGCAAAAGATTTTATAAATAGATGATCAGATGCCATAAAGATGGATTTGAAAATTAGGAATAGTGATATAGATAAGGTGCCTGAACTTGCTGAAGATAAAGTAATTTGGAAAAAGATTTTAATTATTGAATTCTAAAAGGCTTAGTCAGCTACAGATGATTAAAATAAAATTTATTTATAACCATTAACCTAAATCTTGTGTTTATGTTCAATTAGAAATGTGTTTAACTATTTAATAGTTATATTAAATTTTTTATATTTTCTGTTTATTTATATACTATAATTTAATTAAAAATAATTTAAAATGCAGATTTTTTTATTTTTATTTTGTAGAAGGGTTAATGGGCATGGCAATAGTTGGAGGTGCTGCCTTAGCAATTGGTGGACTTGTAGGATTAGGTGTTGCTTTGTCAAGAAAATAATTTTTATATACTATTGAATTTGAAAAGGTAAGTTAAATTTATAAAACTTATAAATTATTTAGTTGACTCTTATAATTAAAAATGATAAATGTTCAAATTTAATTTAAAAATATACACAATTTAAAATAGATTTTAATATAAACTGCATTTCATATTATGCATACTATGTGTTTTCATATCAATAAATTACCATCTTTAGTCGTGAAAAAATAAAAATTATAAATAATAAATCCAATAAATAATAAGTAATTATAATAGAACTAGAAATATAATCATAAGCAGGATTTAAAAAGTCACACAAGTTTTTTCTTACTAAATATTAGCATGAAATTTGATTAACATTTCTGTACCAAACTAAAACTTAATCTTTTTTTCAATAAACTCAAAAAAAAAAATAAATTGTAATATTACAAAGAATAAATCAAAATGAAAATGTATTATTTTTAAAAGCATAATAAATAGCTAAATATTTGATAGAACTTGGGGCAAATGTATACTATTTCCAACAGAAAGAATTAAATTCATGTTTGTGTGATAAAAAGTTATTTGATGATTCTATTGTTATATTTCATACAAAAAATGTAAATTTAAGGAAAAAAATATGATTATCTTTATAAAATGTTATTTTTCAAATTGCATATTTTACAAGATTATTATATATACGATGGGTGATCAAAAAGTAAGGTTACAAAGCTTGCAGTGAAACGTGTACATTTTATTTCATACAACCAATACAGCCAACTGAGGTACATACATTAGGTTATTTTTTGGCATAGTCTCCATATTGGTTTAGGACATGGAGTCTCCATATTGGTTTAGGCACTTGTCACTTTGTGGGATAAGTTTGAATATTCCCTCCTGGTAAAAATCTTGTCTTTGTGTGTTCAACCACATTGTTGTGAAGTGTTTCACCTCCTTGTCTGAAGTGAATCATCGGTCTCCTAGGTGCTCCTTCAAGTGAGGAAAAAGGTGAAAGTCGCTTGGGGAGATCTGGGCTGTAGGGAGGGTGTTCGATGATGTCCCAGCAAAACCGCTTCAACAGCGTGACGGTTTTCTGGGCTGTATGAGGTCGTGCGTTGTCGTGAAGGAAGATGATGCCCTTGGTGAGAAGTCCTGGCCATTTCCTCCTGATTGCTTCACGCAATCATGTCAAGGTCTCGTAGTATTGGTCAGCAGTCACTGTGTGCCCTCTTTCCAAAAACTCCACAAGTATGACACCTGCACTGTCCCAGATCCTGTGGCCATCACCTTCCCGGCAGATGGCATCACCTTAAACTTCTTTGTCTTTGGAGAGGAGGTGTGTTTCCATTCCATTGACGACCGCTTATTGCTGGGATGTAGTGGTGAATCCATGTTTCATCACCCATGACAATGCGGTGAAGAAAACTGTTCTTTCCATTCCATTGACGACCGCTTATTGCTGGGGATGTAGTGGTGAATCCATGTTTCATCACCCATGACAATGCGGTGAAGAAAACTGTTCCCTTCCATGGAGAACCGTTGCAAAAGTTGCAGACTTGGCCCCATGCTCCTTGTATTGGACAGATTTTGTGGAACCCATCGGGAACAAATTTTCTGGTACTGCAGAATATTGTGAACAATGTGACGAACGCTTCTGAATGACATTCCCAATTCTACCATCTTATGCCGTAACGTGATCCTCCTGTTGTCCTGCATCCGCTCCTCCACGCGAGCTGTGTTCAAATCTATTGATGCCGTGCTGGGTTGGCCACTGCGATCCTCTTCAGTGATTTTTCTCTACTGGCTGCAAACTTTTTCGACACCATTCTGCGACATGTTGATGAGACATTACAGTCTCTCCATAAACCTCTACCAGCTGCCAGTGAATTTCAGCCGCAGTTATACGTTTCGCCCACAGAAAACAAATAACTGAGTGGATTTCTTTGCAAGACCAGTTTTCCAAATGAGCCACCATTTGTATTAACCTACAACTAGCGCTGTAGGTGGCAGGTGGCTGAAACTCTGTACAGTTGCCGACTGCATGTATTAGAATTACCACACACTACTAATTTCTCTATAACAGACGAAACTCCAGGAATATCAAACTTGTAACCTTAGTTTTTGATCACTCCTCGTACATATATACAGAAATTAGCAGATTGGCTTTTCTATTTGGACATTACTTCTGGTGACAACTGTATTTACAAAAATATGTATATATTTGTATAATATATTGTTTTTGTTTTTTGTGTGACAACTGTATTTACAAAAATATGTATATATTTGTATAATATATTGTTTTTGTTTTTTGTGTGTATGATGGGGGATATATAGCCATATCTAGATGTGATATATATAATTTCATTATATATAATAGTTTTAGTTTAATCTTTTAGAGCTAATAATGTCTGATCTAATATATCTGATTGATATATCTGAGGCTAGCCATATGTAGAGGAAGAGAATAGACGACAAGCTGGGCTCAGATTCTCAAATAACTTTTCCAAGTGGGATTCAATCTCATGTTCTCCAGTTGAAAATTTGAAGCATTTTCATGTAGTGAATCTGACTGATCTATTGCAATTTAGTATAATACTGTATTCTTAAACAATATTGTAGATTTGAATTAACACTCATTTAAAATGTGATTCCTAATTTTCTACAACATTATAAGTTTCCAGCATATTTTCTGTCTTTTATGCAGGAAATATAAAAAAATTGGACTTCATTTTGTTCCCCTGCCTTAAAACTTTAATTTTTTAATAATATATTTAGTTTGCTTACAACATAATAGTGAAATAACATTAACAAGGGGAGCTTGCGAACCGGGTAAAAACGAAAAGGAACCAAACTTTATAAATAAAGATAGTATAGATAGATAGTTCGACCAGTCGATTATTAAGAGGTATAATTCAAATAAGATCGGAAGAGCGTCGTGCGATTATTAAGAGGTATAATTCAAATATAAATGCATAATCAACAATCAAATTCGGAATTCATTCATGACGCGGAAGAAAAAAACGAGGCGTAAGGCGGTCAGCGCAAATGCTATGTCAGCACTGGTTGCATAGCAATGCTGGACTACTTGGTTC
>AYEL01079338.1:0-33726 GCA_000484575.1 Olivierus martensii
GCTATAACTACGAAACGGTTACCGATAGAGGTATGGTTCTTTGGTAAAGTTTTCTATACTAATCGTGAACTATCGATCGGTACTATTTTTATTAATATGGCGCTAATCTATAATTGTACCTGTTTATTATGAGTTGAACAAACATCATCTAAGATCTATTTATAGGATGTAGTTATGTACACACACATGTACACACATGTGTATATATATATATATATATTAGAAAATTAAGGATTCATCCCCATCGAGAGATCAAAAAGTGCAAACTGGAAATGCTGTTAGGTTAAAGATTCATTCTATTCAATAAAAGAATTGTATAATTTAGAAACTTACCCTATTGATAGTTTAAATTTTTTAGCAAAATTTGAACTCAATAATATATTGAGAAACTTATCATATGGGATTTTTCTAAAGTTTGACTAGTTTTTACGATTTAAAAGCCACTCAAGAAAAGTGTTTTTTGCCACAAGAACAAAATCTGTAAATACCAGCAATTTTTTTATTTTTAATTTCACAAAAGAATTAGGTCAGTGTACATTTGTATCGTATGGTACCATATGTAACCATACCATATTGATACTCAAAATTTACGTAAAAAATAACTGAATTTTGGTTTTATTTTATTTTCACCGAACAACTTAACAAAACATCCACAAAAATATAAGTTCATTCTACTTCTCATTAACTTTGAATATTGTAAACATAATAATAATGCCAATTTAAAGAAATCAATTTTACTATTTTGGAATAGAATATTGAAAGAAATCATTAAATGAACCAATACATGTATAAGTAATATCTGGTTAATATTTCGAGTTATAGTATTATGAATATCATCCAAAATGTATTCAAAGTTAAAAATTAAATTCTTCTTACCTGAAACAGAAGTCCTATAACAAATATCATAGCAATACAAGATACAATATCTGCATGATTTTGAATTACAAATTCATGACTAAAAATAGGAGGATTTTTTGAAGAAGAACGTCTTTTCAAACCCATCTCGCGTGGTTATTCCCTTCCCTACTATCTTGACAAGATGAACGTGGACACAGCTCCGCACTCACGGTTCGGAAAGTGCCAAATGTGACGTCATAAAAATACTATTAATTATATCCCTACCAAATTCTATTTAGAACAATAATTTATTTCAAAGATAAATTCAGATATAATTTTTAAATAGATTTCTTTATTTAAAAATTATTTAAATTACCGTAATTAATCTAAATAATGAGTCCGGTGATGCCGGTAACGATTTCACCCTCTAGTGTCAAATAAATTATAGTGTCCCATTTTTAATTTATATAATTATGTTCTACATTAAATATACTTAAAAATATTTCTAAATAAAAATAAAATAAAAATAATTTTTCAGCCTATTTATAAAGAATACTAATATCATTGGAAGTAGCTTTGGTTCTCTAAAAACAAGGCATATCCGTAAAATATAACAATTAAAATTTTATTATATAAATTTATACAGTATGTATCATTTTTAAAATCGGCTCTAAGATTTTTTATACTGTAGACTTAAGCCTATTTTATATAACGAAGCTTGTATATCGATGTATGAAGCGAAAATATTTCGCTTCAATACATCGATATACAAGCTTCGTCATATAAAATAGACTTAAGCATATAAAATAGGCTTAAGTCTACAAAGTCGCGAATTTTAACGAAGATCAATAATACTAAATTACAAACTAAACCTAACGGTTCTAACGACTCTGCAATCCAGAGTTCGGCCTAAGCTCAGGTCTTAAACTTATACTAATAAATTGGAATAAATTCTCAAAACAAGTTAAATAAGAAGAATATAATTTTATTAGACTTCAAAAACACTTACAAAAGTGTTAATAAATGCTTTATTGAAACTATAATAAAGCAACAAGTGATTAGTCAACAAAACTTGTTTAATCCAATTCAAATATCAACAATCAATTATTCACAAAAAAAGAGCCTTAAATTCCATTTAAATCTACTACCTCCACTACCGATACATACTTCAAATGATAGTCGATCTGTACAAGAACTCAAATGTCACTTCGTCAACTTCACGTTTGATACCACACTCCTCTTCTTTGGAGTCTTGTGGTAAATAAGCTCTTAGCTTTACTTAATGGGAAGGGTTTCTTCACTGTTGGGTATGCTGCTGATATAGCCATTATTGTAGTGAGGAAATTTCCTAGGACTGTTTACGAATTTTTCAGACAGCTCTTAATACAGTTTCTAACTGGTGTGATAGGGTTGGACTGTCTGTTAACCCTGAATACGTTTCGAACTGGTGTGATAGGGTTGGACTGTCTGTTAACCCTGAAAAGACTGTTGTTGCGCCTTTTACTTGGAGAAGACAGTTGGTAGGGTTATCTGAGCTGGTCTTCTTCGGTAAAAAATTGCAGTTTTCTACCCAGGTCAAATACCTTAGCGTTTTGTTTGACAAGGGTTTGACTTGGAAGCCACATGTTGAGTTTGTTGTGGGGAAAGCCTGTAGGGCTCTTTGGGCTTGCAGGGGTATTTTGGGTAAGACTTGGGGTCTTAGGCCACGGCTGTTGTTTTGGATTTACACCATGGTGGTGAGACCAATTCTTACTTATGCTGCCATTGTCTAGTGACGAAGGGTTTTACTTAAAAACTTGTCAGGCTGAACTTGGGAAAATTCAAAGGCTGGCCTGTTTGGGCATTACTGGGGCTATGAAGACTGCTCCTACTGCCGCTCTTGAGGTTCTCCTGTGCATCCCTCCTCTGCATCTATTTGTTGAGGTAAGTGCCTGGGGGGGCTATTATAGGCTTCATTCTTCGGGTCGAGGGATTTCTTGGATCCATAAGGTGGAACATTTGTCCTTTGAGTGGGACAGGTTACACTGCAACATTCTTGGGATGGTTAAAGATCACATGGTACCTAGATTTACCTTCCTCCGGCGCTTCAATGTAGTTTTTCCCAGTTTGGAGGGCTGGGGAGGGGGATTTGGGTGCAGCATCAAGGGTGGTTTGGTCTAGTTTACGGACGATTCTAAAACTGCTACTGGTGTTGGGGCGGGGGTTTACTGCAAAGGGACGTGGATGTACTTTTCCTACTCCCTCGGGCGGTTTGCCACTGCTTTTCAGGCAGAAATATTCGCTATTTCTGTATGTGTTAGAATAAATCTTGATAGGGAGTATGCTGGTAAGCATATTTTTATCCTATCTGATAGTCAGGCTGCCCTTAAAGCGCTTGATAGTTCCCGATTTGTTTCAAAACTAGTTTGGGAATGCTGTCTTCTCATTGAGGAACTGGCCACCAAGAACAGGGTGCAACTGGTCTGGATGCCAGGGCACAAGGGGATTGGGGGCAATGAGGTTTTCTCATTGAGGAACTGGCTACCAACAACAGGGTGCAACTGGTTTGGGTGCCGGGGCACAAGGGGATTGCAGGCAATGATATTGCTGATAGGCTTGCCAGGGAGGGGGCATCTCGCCCCTTTCTTGGAACTGAGCCTGTTCTGGGCATTGGTTTGGGTGTTTTCGGACAGATTGTCAGGGACTGGCTGGCGGCCCAACATCTCATCTTCTGGAGGACTACCTTTGGTCTTAGACAGACAAAGGCTCTCATTTTAGGATGCTCTGCTCAGAGGACTAAAGAGTTGCTTTCCCTGAATAATTGGTCTTAGACAGGCAAAGGCTCTCATTTTAGGATGCTCTGCTCAGAGGACTAAAGAGTTGCTTTCCCTGAATAAATATGAGGTTAGGATTATTACAGGGCTTCTTACAGGGCACTGTCATTTAGAAGACATCTTTCATTTGATTGGAAGCCCTACGTGTAGAAGATGTCAGTATGAAGAGGAAACTCCTCTTCACATTTTGTGTGTGTGGCCCTTTCGTGGCTTAGGCGTGATCTCTTGGGGATGTATTTTAAGATGTCAGTATGAGGAGGAAACTCCTCTTCACATTTTATGTGAATGGTAGATGTCAGTATGAGGAGGAAACTCCTCTTCACATTTTATGTGAATGTAGATGATGTCAGTATGAGGAGGAAACTCCTCTTCACATTTTAGATGTGTAGAAGATGTCAGTATGAGGAGGAAACTCCTTTTCACATTTTGTGTGAATGTGTGGCCCTTCTGTCATCTAGAAGACATCTTCACTTGATTGGGCTTGCTGATAGCCCTTTGTGTAGAGAAAATGTTAATATAATATGGGAGGAGTATACATGTGTAGATGATGTCAGTATGAGGAGGAAACTCCTCTTCACATTTTATGTGAATGTGTGGCCCTTTCGTGGCTTAGGCGTGATCTCTTGGTGTATTTTCCTGTCCCTGAGGATCTTGCTACTGTCCCATTGAGGAGAATACTGTCCTTTGTTTTAGGAACAGGTCTTCTCCCGGGATGATTCGATTGGGGGATGCACAGTAGACCATTGTTGGTCGCGGTGCTTGGGCTGGGTAGGCTCCTCCCTGTTCTACTAACTAACCTATCCATATATTTCCTTCATTGTCTCCTGTTTTGGAGTAACTATTCGTCTAATTTATCAAAAAATTTGTGGAATCAAGATTCGGAAGAAAAGAAGAATTGAAGCAATAACTCTCTCTCTAATGGCAATATTTACAATGGCAAATTAATTCTCAGACCAAGATCACTTCTATTTTTCGTATTTGCCACAACAAATTCTGTGAATTAATCTCCAACTGCGAGAGGTTATTTAACCCCTCCCTGATAGAAGTGAATTAAATAACCCCTGGCAGTTGAAGATTAATTCAGGAAATTTGTTGTGGCAAATACAAAAAATAGAAGTGATCTTGGTCTGAGAATTAATTCGCCATTGTGAATACGGCTGTAAAAGTATCATTTATATATATATATACATAAAATTTTCATTAAGGTTAGGGCAGGCTATTGCTGGTGTAGTTCAAAAGGTTTCATTGGTTTTTCTTGATCTAATCTATTTATGATTGAGTTGATATTTTATATATTCAATATATCCATTCCTGTAACTGTCTGTAAAATGTATCGTGTAGATTCTTTTTTATATATCTTAATTTAGTATGTTAATAAACGCTTCTGTTTTTATTATTTACAATAATTTTCTTTACTTCTACATATCTCCAACAGCATCTGGACTATAAGTGCCATTTATACACGTTCCAGTATCAAAATTTTCGTCCTTAAATTCCAAAAATCTGCAAATTATCTAGTAAAATTTTAAATCAAAAGCTGCAAATAAAAATAAATGTGTGTTATAAAGTAAGTCCTAGATAATGTCTTCAGTGTATTTATTGTTAATCTCATACCTTTCTCATACCACTTCCAGGCATTATTGATGAATATCAGATGTAATTGGTTTACTACCTGGTGTCCCTTCTTTATTTCATATATCTTTGAATCCATATATCTTTTCCCTTTCCAATTCTACTTGCTTTACAATGTATGCATTCTCCTATAACACAGCTGCAAAGTCGCGGTTAGAACGAATGTCAATACTATTAATTATAAACTAAACCTAACGGTTCTAACGACTCTTCAATCCAGAGTTCGGCCTGAGCTCAGGTCTTAAATTAAATTCTAACTTAATAATAATTAACTACAAAACAATCTAACAACAAGTAACGTTAACCGGCAAAAGCAAAACCAGAAACAGGAAATCAGAACTTATAACTAGAAGTACTAATTAAGGGTTAGATTGTAAACAACAACAATGTTAGAAACTTATACTAATAAATTGGAATAAATTCTCAAAACAAGTTAAATAAGAAAAAAAAAAATTTATTACACTTCAAAAACACTTACAAAAGTGTTAATAAATGCTTTATTGAAACTAATCTCCAAAACACTTACAAAAAGTGTTAATAAATGCTTTATTGAAACTATAATAAAAACATTTACAAAAGTGTTAATAAATGCTTTATTGAAACTATAATAAACACTTACAAAAGTGTTAATAAATGCTTTATTGAAACTATAATAAAGCGATTAGTCAACAAAACTTGTTTAATCCAATTCAAATATCAACAATCAATTATTCAACAAAAGAAGAGCCTTAAATTCTACTTAAATCTACTACCTCCACTACCGATACATACTTCAAACGATAGTCGATCTGTACAAGAACTCAAATGTCACTTCGTCAACTTCACGTTTGATACAACACCTCGTTCTCTTGCCATTTTTGTAGGCTTTTTATATCCGAGTGACGTACAGTCCCGTGTTGCTTCATTTACAATAACAAGTTAAAGTTATTAGCTTACAGAGTAGTCAATTCATGTCATCCTCTCTTCAATTTAATTATATACGAACAAAAACATCAATACGAGATCATTCTTACATCGGACCAGTGGTAACATTAGATGATGATGTCATTATCCAGGACAGCTCTTCCGAAGGACGGTTCCCGATTTCGTATCACGCGATTGCTAACAACGATGGAGAAGGTGGAAGTAAGTTAACTCATAAACTAAAATATAATTACTATAATAAGAAAATAACGATAAATAATAAGAAGTGCATAATAAAATAAAATAGGACAGGTCAAAGTTAACTTCCTCATGCTACATGATGACTGATCCTTCTGCTGGCTAGTGCTGTATTACATCTGGCCTCATTGATATGTTTTTTTTGTGCTCTGCTATTCTTTTTCTGATTTTTCTGATCATGTAGCCTATGTAGTTCTCATACATTCCTGTATCATGGTTCCTGATGAGTATCTGGTAGACTCCATTTTTTCTTATGTGCAATGTTTTGTCATTGTCATTGTCATTGCATAGAACATTAAATATAGTTATACGTAAATCACACAGCACTCTACGCAGTTTCGGTTATCTGATAACCGAAACTGCGTAGAGTGCTATGTGATTTACGTATAATTATAGAAGGTATAGCAGTTGGTAAAAAGGTAATTTACATTAAATATAGTGTTTCTTGTTTGGAATGTTAATTTTTTGTCAGTTAGCTGTTCTATCTTTTTTTTTTATTTTTACTATTTAATATAATATAGGGAAGTGAAGTATTTAATTAATCCCTATATAATTTAATATAGGGATTAATATTTAATTAACTCCTATATTTAATTTAATATAGGAAAGTGAGATGAGACTGGGTTGGGATACTTTCACTTCCCTATATTTAGGTCATTCACTTTTTCTTTTTTCCAATGTTGTCTCATGTCTGGTTCCATCACTGTTTTTAATATTTCTTTGTAAATTTTTTATCATTTTCTAGTGCACTCATGTAGTTTTGCTTGTTTTACTATCCATTCAAACTCTGCTTTCTTTTTTTTTTTCAGTTTATGCTGTAATGTATTTCTATATGCTTTAATAGCACTGTAAATGCGAAAGTTTTATGGCACCATAGCTTGTCTGATTCTCTAGCTGTAAATATTGGGACATAAGTGTCTTTTCTGTACATAAATGTTTTGTATTCTCCAATTCTTATTTCTATTACATCAAAATAGTTCATAGCTGTTGAGCTCATCTTTTCACATTTTAGAGTTAATCCTAGACTGTTATTTGATAATTTTTCTTCCAGGTTTAGATCCTGTAATTTACCTTCTGCTATCACAATGATATCGTTTATGTAGCATCAGTGTAAGTGTACTATTTAACTGTTGTATGACTGTTCTTTTTCTTTTTCTAACTGAAAATATATCTAATTCAGAACAATATGCTAACAGTTTTAGAACTATCTCCTGATTGATCTGTTACAAATCATTTTTTATGTTTAATAATAATAATAATATAGGCAGACATAAAGGGTCCCAATAATGAGACCCATGGCAAAAATCCTTGTAGAAATCATATTAAGATATGCTGAGAGAGAAGTTTTAATTGATTTCAAATTATTATTTAAAATTTTTTTATGTTATGTAGATGATATTTAAATTGGAGAACTGAGGATAAAATGCAACAGTTAGTAAAGAAAGTATAGGATTAAAGCTTATTTCAGACCAGAAAAGCAATGAATCTATTTATTTTCTAGATATATGGATTAGAATATGTTATAATATTTATGAAACAAGTATATTTAAAAATCCTACCATGGCTACCACTATTATTCCTGCCTGATTAGACAACCCAAAACCTTACAAAACATCAGTCTTTTGAGCCCACTTTAAACAAGACAATCCAATTTAACTTAAGACCTATTGATCTATCAGATAATTCTTCTATTACATTTTCCATGTATTACCCATACTACAAATATGAGCCACTCACTTGCCAAATTGATTAACTCCACAAAACAAAAAGTAGAGAAAAATGATAAAATAATATACTTGATTTTTAAAATTCCATTTAAAATATAAATTCAAATAAACATTGTAGAATGTATTATTACAGGTTAGCTTTTATCTAACAGCATATAAAATGCATAAGATAGTATATCCTTAGAGTAATCATTATTTTTATTACAATTTTTGTGTGACTGATGGAGTTAATCAATATGGCAAATGAAAAGAAATAATAATAATACCATCGAATTCAATCTTCAAAATATTTTTAACCACTTAATGCCTGAATTTTGATATTCAGTTTAAAAAAAATTGAAAAAGGTATTTTCACAAAAGTTGGTAATACGCCGCTCACATAGACTTAATCCTGACTTCCGATGCTATCGTCAAGTTTTCTATCAGTCAGTTACTCTTAATTACAGACAACGGCATTGATACACAGATAAAAAGAAAACTCAAAAACCCGACTCTATAATTTATTTTTTTATAAATTAATCCATTATAAAAGATATCGGAAGATTAAATCTAGCTTTTAGGTACCGTATACCAAAATTTTAAGACATCACATTTGCAAAAAATTGCTTAAAGATATATCCGTGCATGGAAAGACATCTTATGTTATTAACATAAGATAAACATGGTGGCTTTGAATTTAATGCAAATGTGTTTCGTTAATATACTAAAAGCGAATCTGTTGAGAATTTAAAGAAAATTTGGTGAATATACATATAAAAAATTTAACCAAAGAATTATAAGATGTTTTTCGTTCATTAATCTTTTTTAAAATAATGCTATAAATATCAGAAGAAACTTTCACTAGTGAAAAATTTATAATAATAATAGCCTTGAGAGCTCATCACATGCTTACGATACTAATAATGCAGATAAGAACTGTATGTAAATTGTTATTGTGCAATCTTCTTATAAACTTGAGTATAGTTAAAGAGTGAAGATATATATCTCGCATAGCGCGGCTTTGCTGTATTTATTAACTAATAATAAATAATTATATATTTTTATACCACATTACAGAGAAAATTCACTCTTGTAATAATTATAATTTTTTCTTCTAGATTGGAGAAATTAGGTTGAATTATTGCATATGTTACGCTTGTCTGAAATATGTCATGCACTTTGAACTAATCTCTGAGTGGTTTTAATACAATTAGAATTTTTAGCGCGGAATTCACTGTAGTGCGGCTCGCACTACAGTGAATTATTCCGCATTAAATCCTTAAAGACGATTCGGAATTCACTGTAATTATACAGTAATTAGATAATTATACAGTATGTGGTACTATATAAACTTTCAAGATAAAATTTTTAGGAAATTCTTTTTATATTCGGTGGCCAATGATGAACGTGTTAACGCATTATAGTGAATTATTCCGCATTAAATCCTTAAAGACGATTCGGAATTCACTGTAGTGCGGCTCGCACTACAGTGAATTCCGAATCGTCTTTAAGGATTTAATGCGGAATAATTCACTATAATGCGTTAACACGTTCATCATTGGCCACCGAATATAAAAAGAATTTCCTAAAAATTTTATCTTGAAAGTTTATATAGTACCACATACTGTATAATTATCTAGTAGACGAAGGACTGGCTGCAATGATGCCATTGAGTTATAATGATGCACTATTCTCTTGTTTTTAACATCTAATATTGCTATAATTTTTATTAAGCTCATATATAAATTTTACGGAATTTTATTATTTAATTGTAAAAATACTACATTATTTTAATAAATTCACACATACCTATACACAGACCTGGGCATTATTTAAATAAAAATTTATTTAAATACTTTTTCAAATAATTTTTTTTTCCTGGGATCATCCGATTGGGGGATGCACAATAGACCATTGTTGGTCGCGGTGCTTGGGCTGGGTAAGCTCCTACCTGTTCTACTAACTAACTAACTAACTAACATATAATAGGTTACTATACAGGGTTACTTTCTCATATGTCATAAGCTCCTCCCTGTTCTACTAACTAACTAACTAACATATAATAGGTTACTATACAGGGTTACTTTCTCATATGTCATCACATAGGTAAAGTTGGAATGCTTTTTCTACATAGTTCTTTGCTTTTTCTACATTTTGCATTTAATTTTGGCCCAGAACAGCTCCCTTAGTTCCCTATTTGAGTGGAAAGGGGCAATCAAAATTTAGTCATCAAGCTTACCATACAAAAGAAAAAAAAAAAAAGACTTGAAGACATGATACATATGATATATTATTGATATTATTATTATGGATAAATAGAATAAATAATAAATGAATAGTATTAGTGCAAAACAGATAATTGTAAAGCAAAAGGATATTATAACAGAAAATTCGAGGGGATGATGCTAATTATGAGCATATTTATATTTGCTATAATAATGTGAACATGAATATGTGTGTATGTATGAAGGAATATGTATATATTCACACGCATGCACACATTCTATATTTATAGTATAATCTTCAAATTTTCAAGTACTGTTGCTTACATAACAACACAGATACTAAAACAAGCCTTTTAAGCAGAAAACATATTATTATTAGCTAAATAATAATAATAAGTAACACACCAGTATGTGGGAAATTAAACCCCATGGGTCCACTTTTATCCAAGAAGGACATTTATCTTGTCTATTAAGATTTTTATAGGAATGGTTTTTTGAAAAGAAATTATTTTTCTGTTTAGAATTTTTAAAATATGGTGGTGAAATAATAGAAATGAATTTGGAAAAAATGTAAAAATAGGAACAAACAGCAAACCTAAGAAAGTAAATAATAAATTTATAAATAATGATATTTCTTCTGATCTGTCAAGTTTTGAATTTACTTCAAAAAGCCTATAAACAAAAGTTTCTACCATTACTGATATAGACATTTCAAATAAATATAATGATAATGATAATAAATATATTTAAATGAATGAAAATAATTTACCTCTGTATAAGTTATAATAGTAATCCAAAATGTTTTTGTAGGCCTTGGCACAGATAGTGTTCCCCATAAAAATGCCATTAATGGTAAAGGAAGAGAGAGAATACTTGCTGAAGACATTTGATTAATTACAATAATGACATAGCAAAGTATTTCTGAACGTGAAACAGCAGCATAGTAACATGCTACAAAAAAGCGTAAATATGTAGAATGACTTTTCTCAAAATCTTTATCTGATGCTTCACAAGTATCCAATAGTTCAACACTAAAACAATAAATTCAATTAAATTTTAACATCAATCTTATTCTTTAGCTATAATGAATTATATATTATTGTTCTAATTAAAAAAAGGAACATTATTTACAAAATATATTTTTGAATTTCCATATTTAATGATCAATAATGAAAAAAAGCAAATAAAATTAAATAAAAATGTTCAAAACATTCCAATTTAGGAAAAAAAGATTAAAAATACAATTATTAGAGAGATATTTTAAATGTACAAATGATTCTATAGTAACAAAGGTAATACATTATCGAAGTTCATTTGTAAATCAAAAAGTATGTAACTTGAATAATTTCATTCTCTACTAACTTCAGTTTGTAAATATTACGAACTGAAGCACTTTACGCAGTTGGTTGCATAAAAATCATGTTTGAATTACCGACACGTGCTAAATGTTTAGAACTTTAGTGTGTCTGCAATTCAAATAAGTTGGATTCTAATCTTCCTTTTTTTTGTTGAAGATGGTTACTAAACTAACCAAAAGTATTCTGAATAAAGATTTTTATGCAATCAATTGTGTAAAGGGCTTCAGTTTGTAATATTTTAAGTACATAACTTGAAATTTAACACTGAATTGAAAGATACCAAATATACACTATATACAGTCATACCTCTTTTAATGTTGGAGTTAGGATTTCTGAAAAATCATGATTTTAACTTATGAAAGAACATAAAACAGCATTAATTGCAGTAGAATAAAGATTTATTAATCTAAGTTCTGCTAGTCCTAAGTTACTAACTAAAGTTTCCCTGATCTCAGAAGTAAAGTTTTAAAGCATTTTTCCATTATTCTTGTAAAAGAGGTGCAAAAAATTTTAAATACTATAAAGTAATGATTAATTTGTTCATTTCGTTTGCTTATCCGGATTTATAGAAAAAAAATTGAATTTGTTATATAACCAAAATATTAGTTATTTAGGAATTCTGGTTATATTTAAAATCATCTATTATATATTATATATCCAGGAAAAAATTTTCTTTGCAGAATTTTGATTTTTCTTTATTGCTGATAAAATTTAACAGTGCATTGAAGATGATGCGCTTTTTACAATGATTAGAAGATTAATAAAAGCACTCCTTTTTTTCCTGTCAAAGATAACATTTTATCCCGAATTTCCCTGATCTCAGAAGTAAAGTTTTAAACTTTAAAGCATTTTTCCATTATTATCTAATGTAATAATACTTTTCATTGGATTTCATTTTTTTCTTGCTTAGCTTTGAATAAATTAACCACACCATTAATAGCAAGTTATATTCTTTATTTTACTACAAGAATTTTTCAGATTCATCCATTTACTGAAATTCAGTTGAAAAACTAGCAAAATATTATACAACAGAAATTATTTTTCATTCCAAAGATAACAACATATAAATTTTTAAAATGTTTTTGGTTTAAATGGTATCTTCAGCTCAATTCTAAAGCATTAAACTTTCTTTATAAAACAAATTTAAATGCTGTTTTTAAAATTAAATATATTTGACTAAAGCATTTTTCCATTATTCTCTAATGTAATAATACTTTTATTGGATTTCATTTTTTTCTTGCTTAGCTTTGAATAAATTAACCACACCATTAATAGCAAGTTATATTCTTTATTTTACTACAAGAATTTTTCAGATTCATCCATTTACTGAAATTCAGTTGAAAAACTAGCAAAATATTATACAACAGAAATTATTTTTCATTCCAAAGATAACAACATATAAATTTTTAAAATGTTTTTGGTTTAAATGGTATCTTCAGCTCAATTCTAAAGCATTAAACTTTCTTTATAAAACAAATTTAAATGCTGTTTTTAAAATTAAATATATTTGAATTCAAAAATTTAAATTTAAAGAGAGTTTTATTTATTAACATTTAGTATCATGATTTTAACTGAAAGCAAAACAACTCCCATAAGTTTTAGTAATTATAAATAGGGATTGCACTCCTAAAGTATTTTTTGGTACTGGGAGAGATAATATTTTGTAATTTTTCTCATTTAAACATTACTGTAACTCTTATTTCAAATACAAATTCAAATACTTTTCGCTTCTTCTCATAAGAAAATTAAATCATAACAACAGCACAAATTCAAGCAAAAGATTGATATATTTACTATTTGCTAAAGATCTTTCAGCTTAAAAAAGCCATTTTCAGTAACATCTAGCAAAATAACTTACAAATAGAACAAACCTTGCTTATGATGGGATTACAAATAGGTTTGTTTTATTTATGCCATTTTGCTGGATGTTATTGAAGATGGCTTTTTTAAGCTGAAAGATCTTTAGCAAATAATAAATATATCAATCTTTTGCTTGAATTTCTGTTGCTGTTATGATTTAATTTTATTACTGTAACTTTTGTGAGGTTTCATGGTCATGTTTCATTGGACATCCAACTTATGACATCACTAAGATCCACAGGGGGCTATCTAAAGATTTTTTTCTCTTTTTAATTGCTGTTACCAAATATAAGATCTATGTAAATAATCAAATGACATATATATCTGTCTAATATTGAATGTCAGGTCTAGAAAGTGATTTTGGCCTTGTTACTTTAACATGATAAACAATATTTAGAGGGGTGTATATCATGATGATGGTCAAAAAATATGAGTGAGCTTGGGTGAGTAGTGTTTGAAGGAAAATCACTAACAATTAACAAATTATTTTCTATAACACGAAATATAATATATACAGATTATAATAATACAATAACTAGGATACAGATATGATAAAATCTATATGAAGTTAAGTAACAAAATTAAGTTAACAAAATTCTAAACAAAAAAAAATCTAGCTCCAATCTTATACGGAGCCATAGGATAATTTAATACAAGACCCAATAAGTCTATGAGAGAGAATTTCCTTTTTTTTTATTCTTCAATTTTCTTTAGTTTATTTGCTCAATAAAACTGGATAGAAGGCAAAAATACTGACAATCACAAGAACATTTTTTCTCGACAGACAGACACAGAAAAAAGTCATGAGAGCTAAAGAGAGGAGAGTTCTATACCAACTGTATTAAAAATTTTTTTCCTCCTTTTTTCCTTTCTATTCCTTTTAATCATATCAAACTGAAAAGAAGATACAATAAGCAAAATCAGCACTAAAAAGCAGTAATCAAAGATTAATCACATTTATTGTAACATTTTTGACTAAGGAATTATCAGCAATACAATATAAGAATCTTATCTTGTATTTGGTTATAGGAACTATTATATTTAAGCAGTTGGTTGTCTACAAGAACTTATAAATAGAAGATTCAATTTTGAACTGCAATCCTCATTTATCAAAGCAGATACTGTCTTATATTGAATTGGTAGAGAAAACTATCAGAATAAAGTTTTGCCAGTTTATCTTTATCAAAATCAACAACTCTAGTCATTGAATCATTAATTTATTATATTATACTGTTCACTTATCCTGCTACTTATAAATTCCAAATGATTATAGCACTTTGAGCAGGAATACTATTATATTTATATCAATAACACTATAAATGTACACACAAAAAAACATTTATTCAGTTTATTCAAAGTGCTTTTGGCTTAATTACAGCCTTCATCAGTGGTACTATAATGGAATGTACCATTGATGAGGGCTGTAATTAAGCCAAAAGCACTTCTAATAAACTGAATAAACGTTTTTTATGTGTACATTTATAGTGTTATTGATATAAATATAATAGTATTCCTGCTCAAAGTGCTATAATCATTTGGAATTAATTTATTAGCTTTAAATATTGTTTATGAATATGTTTGGCAATTATAAAATTCCATTCTCTCTGCTTGTAGTTATGTTTAATAAAATACAGCTTGCTTTGATTTATGATGGAATTATGTTTTGCTAATATCATCATAAGTTGAAAATAATCCATAATGGTAATAAATTTAATAGTAATGATAGACAATGGAATACTGAATCCTTTAAGATGATATGATTGCCCAGATTTGATCCTGGGTCCTCAAAGTTATAAAATAATCAAGTATTAAACCCTATCCTATCGAGCAGTGTTTCCCAAACTTTTGACATATGTGTACCCCTTCTATAATTTTTGTAACGCTGAGTACCTCTCGTCAAAAAAAATAGATGTATTTTAATAATAATCAAAATATATTTATTTTTTCTTTTTTGGTACATACACAAAATAATAATAAACGAAAAATAAAATTATTGTGTATTCCTAAATTAATATGTTTTTGTGTATGTGCAGTAAAAATTTACGCTTCGATAAATATTTTAATTTTAAAAAATCGAGTGGCGCCTAGTCGGCAACCACGCGACTAGTTACGGTTTTGTTTTCGGAGTTCGCTATGGCTGCTTCTACAAGTCGTAAGCGTTTTCGCCAGTTATATGAAGACGAAATAGAAGATGCTAAGCACGGTGCAGTGAATATTCCCACCAAATTCCGGTTCAACGCGTACCCCCACCAAACTCTTCCCGTACCCCTGGGGGTACGCGTACCACACTTTGGGAAACACTGCTATAGAGCAAAGCCAAAATCCTAGCTCTGCTATATAGGGTAGTTTTATAAATGCAATAAATAGGAATTTAATGCAGTTATATTCAGCATTTCTTTAAACCCTGTTGTCTATTCATACACAAAAATATTTTATTGTTGTGGTCACATTTGAGAACTGTTGTCTATATCTTCACCAGAAACCTTCCTACAAAAACTCTTTCAAGTTGATTTATGCCATAGTGAAACAACTAATGACTTTAGATTACAAAATTTATTTGTGTGTATTCTTATAAGTATTGAAGCTACCACCCACTTATCTGACTTTCTATTGATTCCTATTCAAAAACATCCAAAAAGAAGATAAGAAAGCAAATACCCTTAGGAATCTAACAGATATTGTATGTTACCACTCATATTTTGCCTTTTAGAAAACAATTTTACAAGCAAATATGGGGTATTCTTATAGGTATCCCAATGATGGAATTTTTGGTGGGGATACTTCTCCAGTATGCCAAAAAAGTTCTGACATTTTTGAGCCCTTGTTTGAATTTTATCATAGATATGTAGATGATATCTTTATTATATGGAGTGATCCAGACAAGATGGAAAAACTTAAAGAGGCTTTTACAGATGAATATTTAGGCTTAATTATGATCATCAAGCAGAAAATCAAATTGATGTGAATTTTTTGGATGTTAGCATTTCTGTTAAAGAAGGTAGTTATACAACAAAAATTTATAGAAAAATCTACTATAGCCCTATCTTAATCCTAGCTTGATCAAAACAGACTTCTAAATTGCAGATTCATATAACATGACCAAAAAATTGCTAAAGTTGTCATGGAAATTAAATAAACATGGTTGGTTGCAATAAAAATCAAACAAATATTAAATACTTTATGAATGAAAATTGGTTTGAACAATTTTTAATTTTATTATAATTGTGGAAAGAGGTATACATTTTCAAATCAAACATCTTCATATACCAACTGTATAGTATTCAATACAGAAATATTATGCAAATTTTGACATCACTCCCTCTCTTTCCATTTTTTATTGGAGAACTAATATTTATCTATATAAAAGGATTATAAATATAATATTTATCATAAATATTACCGTATATTTATAAAATATTAATACAAATATGTTACATTCTTATGAACTGAAAACAATAAAATACTTCACATAGTCACCATTATGTTATTTTCAGTGCTTTGACAACTTATCTCTTAAATAATCTTGTAGTTATGATCATATAATGCTGCATTTTGCCTAAATTAATAATAATATAGATTAATTTATAAATAATAAATTAAAACGTTCCTAATAAATACTCAAAATCAATTTTCAGACAAAATGATTGAACATCTGTCATTAAGCCTTTCTAACCCTGTTGCTTAGATAAAATAAAAGGATTCCAAACATTTGCCACAGTATAAAAAAAAAATAAATAAAAGGAATTGTCCAAAGCTCTGAAGACTTGATTTGCAACTGAATCAATTAATCTCATTCGCTTGTAAATATTGTAAGAAAACCGAATATCTTTCACTTTGGTGAAAACCTTTTGGAACCAACTATACAATTTCGAACAAATATACAGAGAAAAGAAACATTGAATAATTCAATGAAATTAGTTAAATAAAAAGTTCAAATGAAATTCAATGGCAGTGAAAAGAGTAATTGAGAAACCTGAGTATCCCATAAACTCCAAAGTCAACCAAAATAATAAGTAATCTAAAAAACAATTGTTCATACTATGCAAACACTATTCAAGAGAAGTCCCCTAGCTCTCTTTCATCAGACTGCTACCCTAGGCTTTTCCTATACAGAAAAATCTAGAGGGAAACTGGAAAAATATGATAGCAAAATAAAGAGAAATTAGGGCACAATAAGGAAATAATTAATTACCAACAATTGTATTGAGGAAAGCAAAATAAAACTGAATAGTTTAACCCATAGGATTTTCCAAATATCTTGTCTTTTTTAAAATCAAATCATTAAGCAATATAAAAATAATAAAAAATCAAATAGACAAATCATTATCAATGATTTAATTGCTGCCAGGAGCCACACTAGTCTATATAATGTCATTAATTAGTTCATATAATGATATGTAATTAACAATTTACCATCTTATGACATTAATACAGTTGAACAAATCTGATCAATTATAAGGAACAGATACAAATGAATATTAATTCTATAAATTATACAGGGTGAACTAAAAATCAAACCTATTTCACTGAAACAGGATAAATTTTAACCAACTATCTTATTAAATATATATATATATAATTAAAGAAAATGTAATGCTGTTCTCATTTCTCCTAGTAACCTATCACACTTCTTCATGATAGGAATCTTTCAGCTTTTCTCGTATTTTCCTGTATCTTCTCTCATCTTTTCTAGTATAGCCTACTAACTCTTTGTTTCCTGTTCCTGTCACTGTCTCTGATTTATAGAATTTTCGAAAAAAAAAAAAAATGGGGGCGTAGAATATATTGTTCGTATTTCTAGTCCCTCAACTTTTACATCTTTAGATACTTTTTCCCATGAAAAACATATTCTCTTTTTTGCTTGAGTATTTTTCAATAAGCTAGTCCTGCTCAATTTTTGATTTGCACTTTGTGCAAATCAAATATGGAATTTCTATTTGATTTGCACAAAGTGCAAATCAAATAGAAATTCATTTTTCAATAAGAAATTATTCATATTATTTCATTTTTCTAAAATTTTTATTGAATTTCTATTTGATTTGCACAAAGTGCAAATCAAATAGAAATTCAGAAATTTTAGAGTAAAATTTAAAAATTCCGGAAAAAATCTTGAATATGTTGTTTGTAAAATTGTTTAATATTTTTGGTTTGTGTGCAAAGTATTCCTAAAAAAGTTTCCTAAAGAAAAGTGGCTTACAAAGCAAAGTATTCAGACATAAATTTTATTGAAAAATCATCACACAATAATAATTGTTTAATTAAAATAATTGTGATATGTAAACTATTTAAAATACACATGAAAATTTGCCAGCTTTCACAACTTTTGATGCTGAATCTTATGAAAAAAACCCGAACTTAATCGGTCTATTAAGCTAGGTTGACACGATCAGAGCACACTCGGTCCGAGTTCACTCAACAATATTTTAAATTAATAAAGTAAAAATAAATAAAATAATCATTGATATAAATTTAAAAAATTACATGAAAAAAATAATCAGTAATTAAAAATTGAATATTTTGTTTTCTAATTTATTATTAAGTAAATAAAGAAATTTTAAATATATCAGTAGTTAAGGAAAGAATTAAATGAAATTTTGATTTCAGATAACAAAGTTTCATTGTAAATATAAAATTATTTTAGTAATACTGTAAAAACTGTAGTGATTACAGTAATTGGTGTTTTAAATGATAAAAATTAATGACATTAGTAACAAATTGTTTTTCAATGCTTCATTTTAAATTTCTTTAAAATACTATAGCTTATTATATTATATGAATTTGATATATAGATCTATGTAATAAAATAATTTGGAATATGTAATGTCAATTATATAGAAATGAATGAAAGTCTTATTTGTTCTAGTGAAGTAAAATACTGATTTCTTATTTAAATAAAGTTCAGTTTAATTTTTATTTAATCTTTCAGAAAATTATCAAAAACCTAAGTTAAAATACTACAATAACTTTCTTTAAAGTGATACCTTTGAGCTAAATCTTGACTTCCTTTTTGAAGTTTGATTTTTATTTCTAATTTGTTGTTTTCTTTAGATCTGAAAAATATAAATTTTAATTAAAACATGAAAATAAAAATTTTTTTAAATTATTCAATTAAAACACAGTTATGGTAAATAAAATCTTGATAATCTAAAAACAACATAAAATAAAATTCTAAGTAATTTCAATACTGTATTAAGAATCTACTATTTTTATAAATATAGTAGAATCTTAATATCTAAAGTAATATAGACTGAGGGTACCTTAGATAATCAAAAACTTGGATAACATGGAAGATTTGGCAAATTATTATTAAATAACCTGGCTTTGAATATATTAATATGATGATGTACACTGTTTTCAAATTAGACCTGCTTTTTGATTATAATGACTTATATTATTATATATGGGTAGTCCTCAACTTATAACCACTCCTCATGATGGTGATGTAATCTATTAATTCTGTGAGTAATAATACAATTCAATGGATTTGAGTTCCTCACCCAATGGTGTGATATATGGAAAGCATCCTTTTCTTCTCTCTAGTTCTTGTCCTTTATGTTTATTAAGATAACATATAGTTCTTATATATTTCACTGCTTAAAGTTTCATAGTAAATAAATAAACTATAACTTATAATATACTTAGTAATTAACTATCGTATAATACAAACGCTTTCGGCGTACATATGCCCTCATCAGGTATTTTACACTTTTTACCATCGAATTAAGATAACATTAGAACATTGTTCCATAGCATTATTCTAATGTTATCTTAATTCGATGGTAAAAAGTATAAAATATCTGATGAGGGCATATGTACACCGAAAGCGTTTGTATTATACGATAGTTAATTAAAGGAGAGTTGTTTTAAACTGCAGAGTGTGCTAAGTAGTTATTTATTAACATATAGTGTCTTAATAAAATTTAGTTATGAAAAACCTATAAATTTTGGGCATTTCTGATTACAATAGCAGGTTTGAATTGAACCTCATTGTAAATTGAGGCTACCTATATATTAATAGCAAAATGTAGCTGGCTGGCTGAATGTATGGATATCCTTTAGCAATCAAATCGCTATACTGATTCCTCTAAATAACATATCACTAGAAAGATCTAATCCCAAATTTCTGAGACAAAATTTTTTGTTGTTATTAATAATTTAAAAAGGGCTAAAAATTAAAATTGTAATTCCTCTAAAATGACAAAATTTGCAAGTGGTGCTGTAAGCTAATAATGGACACCATTTAATGACTCCATATATGAGTTTGGAGAAGTTTTCAAATGATACTTCAAGGTTATATAAGATTAAAGAGATTTTCAAGATTTCAAAATTAGAGGTTTCCAAGATTCAAGATTTCCACTTCATTTATATGAGCTGGTCTAGTATAAGTTAAAAGTAAATTTTCATTCACTTCATATTTATTTTCTTTTATTTTTGTAATTAAACAAATTAAAATTAAAAGTATTTTATTGCATAATTTAAAGTATTTTTAATTTTATTTACAATTGTCTTATTATAAAAATTAAAAAATTCAATATGGGTAAATGGCAATCATCTCAGATAACATGGAACTTCAGTTGAACGAAACTGGATTAACCAAGAATTTCAAAATAATCTATTATAATAAAATCCTTATGTCTGTATCTTTGAGCAATCTCCTTGGGTTACAATAATCACATGATATTCTAGCTAACTGATATTAGTGGATTATAACAATCGAATCTTTACCATCTGATCAATGTCATTGGATTATAATAGTCATGTGTAATAATCATGTGACCTTTACAATCCAATGTGACTGCTCAGTTACCAAATTAATGGCTGATGTTGAGTACTGTGCTATGTCCATCAGCTGTGTATTAATTTGGTAAACTACTAAAATTCAGATTTTATATTAAAATATTGTTATTGTTTTATTTTTAACACATAGTTTATCTCTAATTTGCTAACTATTATATGTTACATTAAATATTATTATTAAATAAGGCAGGGTCCTTAAATCAACTGGTCTGTGCACGCCTATTGTTCTCTAGCTAAATTTCATACTGTCGCCAAGGTTGTCCTGCAGAGGGCACAAGGTTCGCATCATCAGTACATCTCTGCATAGACAGCATATTGTGGAACATTTTAAAATGAAAAAATTGTCACATTGCTGCTTTTGCACCTGTAATAAACAATGTGCACAAAAAAGATGACTTGGAATTTGAGTCTTTTGTCCTATCACTGTAACAACTTTTATTACAGGTGCAAAAGCAGCAATGTGCACAAAAAAGATGACTTGGAATTTGAGTCTTTTGTCCTATCACTGTAACAACTGTAAAGTGACGATGGTAACAGAAGAGAATATGACTCTTCTATCGCTTTCCTTATTAACTTGAAATCAAAGGGATGCTTATTACAGCCATCACAGACAGGTCCATATTTATACTTTTGGAGGTTCTAATTGCAGCATCATTATGAGTCCCCAAAAGAACAAGTCTATTTCAGTTAATCAAATTTATATGTATATTTTTTTTTAAAGTTTACTGAAAATAAAAGTTGACATTTCCATAATAACTCATTAAATATAATACAACATTGATCGTTAACATAGCAACAATAACATAATATTGATATATATATATTTGCATTTTAAAAAAATATTAACAAAAATCAGTTCAAATTTAAATTAAAAAAATAACTAAAAGTTTTTTTATTCTGACTTTGGTTTTAGCAAATACAGTGTAACCTTGTTATCTCAAACTTCTCTATCTCAAAATCATTGATATGTGGAAAAAATTTTTTCCGTGCACTTTCGGCATTAAACCAAATGTAATTTCAATAGCTGATATGTGGAAAAAAATTTTTTCATGCACTTTCGGCATTAAACCAATGTAATTTCAATAGTTATAAAAAATTTTTCCATGCACTTTCAGCATTAAACCAATGTAATTTCAATAGTTATCTCAAAGTATTTTCTTCAAAACCTTTCACTATATCGAATTAGTTTATAATTTTTGTGCTAGAGAAATTGAAAATACTTAAAAATTTTCCCTCGCTTTCAGAGTCTAAACAAAGGATTCAACAAAAAAAAAAAAACATAAATGTGCTATCGATAACCGGAACAGGAACTTTCTTATGCATGCTCAGAATACTGAACATGCCGTACAGTTGTTTCGTTTTCCAAGTTTCACTTCTAATTGTGGATAGGTTTTTGTCAATATGATCGTGTTTATTCAGTGATATTTTCAACGGTTGATTTTATAAAATGCAAGAGTATTTAGACGCTAATTTTCATGGAAAAAAGAATGTCTTATATAGTATTAAAAACTATAGTATGTATTATTGACATAAAAATCTTTATTTAAAATTGAACCTTGATATATCGAACTCTTTATACAAATTTTTTTTTGTTCCCATGAGATTTGAGATATCAAGGTTCTACTGTATATATGAGATTTGAGATAGAGGTTCTACTGTATATCTATAATGTCATCATAATTAATCGAGTCTATTACATCTGATTCAATGCATGAGAATGACAGGTTTTTGTTTTATTTTGATGCAAGTTGCTTCTTAAATATTTTTTTTATTTATTTCAACACTAAAAATGTGCAGTACTAATATTTTAAAAATTGTTTCTACATTTGGAAAACTAGACTCAAGCCATCGTTTATAAATTTGTACATACATTTAATTGAATTTTCTTCTTTTATTATTATTAAAAATTGCTTAATTTTATCAATAAATTTTTAGGTTTTAAAATGTGGACCATAGAGAGAGAGCTTGCACCTAATGCGCCTTATGGTAAATGCGGCCCTGATCACAGAAATTGCATTGCTTACTTGCTTTTATAGAAAATCAACTATGTAAACATCTGAAACATCAGTGTTGATGTTTATTTCCAAATTGTTGACACCATACTAGCTGAACCTTCACTTCAAAAATTTCTTGTTGGTTGTGTAGTGAGGACCATACTGTGAATCTGATTGCCAAGATTATTCATTTTTATTTGTCATGCAGGATGCATTTTTTTTTTTTTTATTAGAGCTATAAATTGTGGACTTAAAAGCAAAATATCAACAAAACAATTCAGGAAAATGGGCCATTTGCAATAAAAGTTTTTTGACATCCCATTTGTCTTGTTTATTTGTTTCAAAGAAACTAATAGGAAAATAAAATTGATATTAAAAAAAACAAAAATCCAAGTACAGTAATCTTTCCATTTGCGCAGTCCCTATTTACGCAAATGTACTTTATGGGATTAAAAAATTTTTTAATTTTAAATAAAAATTAGACACACGTCACAATAATGCATAAATTTAATAAATAAGTATAGTAAAAAATTTGTGGATATTATATACCACTGGTGTTCAATCTTTTTTACTATGCAAGCTGATTTTCAGCAATATATTCTCTTATAAAGATCACTTTCCTCCAACCTGATTTCTGATTATGTACAACTATGCAGTTTAATGCACTCACTCACTTCAGAGAACCCATTCTCGCAGCCCTAAAAACTTTATTTGTGTATTTAAAAATTTATTGATCCCTTTTAGTCATTATAATTCAACAAATAAAACAAATATATTGAAATAAAATATGTATTTCTCTATTTTAGAAAACCAAACTTAGAAAAAATAAACAGAAAATGTTGATTGATTAAAAAACAATAAAGTTAATGTGAAATTTGGCATTGTTTGGAGCTGGAAATATTTTAATCGTTAGGTTGATATGAAGAAGTGGCCAATCACAGACAATCATCCAAATGATCATTTGTAATTTGGTTTCTTGATTTTTTTTACGTTCATATTTGAAAAAGAGGATTCTGACAAGTATGTCGATTTGAAACACGACAGAATCTTTTGCGCAATATCAGTTAATATTGGAAACTTTTCATGTGTATACTGTATTTCCAAATGACAAGAAAATTAGTGATTTGACAATTTTAGCAAAAAATAAATAAACAATAGCAATACACTTAAAGAGAATTAAAAAAATAATACAAAATAATGATAAATAAATCATTATGTTTTCATTTTTAAATTAAATTTGCAAGGAGGAATCAACTTGGAAGGAATAAACAAGAGATCGACCATAACTCACTCATCAATCAATGGATTGAACACCCGTTATATACCATAGATACATGATAAATTAATAAATACTTTAAGGGATCCCTATTTTAAAGTTTTTCATGGTTCTATTTATATGCAATTTTCATGGAATCAATTATTGGCATAAATGGAGGGATTATTATGTAATCAACCATAGGTACTCAACAGATAATGAGATTTCAACGCCATCTATAGTGCAATCTTGACAATAGTACAATCTTCACAATAGTGTGCACAGACCAGTTAATTTAAGGACCCTGAATAAGGTAAACTCTGATAGGCTTAATGACTAGACTAATACCCCATAGTGAACATGGTGCTGTGCTATTACCAATGATCCTTGACTATTACAATTAGCTATTCTATATATATATCAATATATTGGGTGGTAACAAATAATTTTAGTTGAATTAAAAAAAAATCTGTATTCATTAAAAAAACAAAAAAATAGGCTTACATTTAATCAATTATATAATCACCATTGTTATTAATGACATTTTTCCATTTATATGCAATTGATGAATGCCTTCTGAATAAAAATTTTTATCTTTCGATACAAAAAAGTTTTGAATGAAAGAATTGACTTCTTCATTGTTATTGAAATTTTTTCCATTTAATGCATTTTGTAATGATTTAAACAGGTGATAATCAGATGGCACAAGATCTGAAGAGTATGCTGGATATAGTAATACTGATCATTCGAGCTCCAAAATTTTTTCCTGAATAACTTTAGTCTAAAGGGCCCCAAAAGCATGTTAAAACTTATTGAACAATTTTATAATTTGTAAGTATGCTGGATGTAGTAATACTGATCATTCGAGCTCCAAAATTTTTTCCTGAATGACTTTAGTCTAAAGGGCCCCAAAAGCATGTTAAAACTTATTGAACAATTTTATAATTTGTTTAAAAAATTTTTATGCCTATGAGCTAGAAAGGGTCTTAATCCAACCCTGATAATAATATATAATATTACCATTTTTCTTTACATTTTAAAAAATATCATTGCCCTCAATATTCAGTAAATTTTCTCCTAAACAACTTTAGTTTAAAGTCGTTCAGGAGAAAATTTTGGAGCTCAAAGCACCACATCTAGCATATTCTTCAGATCTTGTGCCATCTGATTATCACCTTTTTAGATCATTACAAAATGCATTAAATGGGAAAAAGTTCAATAACAATGAAGAAGTCAATTCTTTCATTCAAGACTTTTTTGTATCGAAAGATAAAAATTTTTATTCAGAAGACATTCATTAACTGCCTATAAAAAGGGAAACTCATTGATAACAATGCTGATTATATAATTGATTAAATGCAAACCTATTTTTTTTCATGAATAAAATTTCTTTTTAATACAACAGAAACTATGTTACAACAAATATATAGAATAGCTATTACAAATAGAGAATTTCAATTAGCTAATACAAATATATTATAAATCTGAAATTTTCTTATAATGTAAGAATGGCTAAATCATATTTTCTGATGCTTTTCATTAGATATTGCAACTTCATTACATCTGAAGAAACCACACTTATATTGTTGCCATAGCAACAAAGTTTAACTTATTTTAATTTTTAGAATTTTGTAAAAATTTTACAATTATTCATATGGCTACTAATTTTTTATTTAATCTAAAAGCTTTTTGCACATGATTTTCATTTTTAATTTGTCATAATGTGCCAATATTATGAAAGTGGTCGAAGTCATTTTAGATAGCTTGTGAAAATAAAAGTTTTTACTATTTGTAAAATTTTACAATTACAAAAAAAGATTTATTTTGCAATTGCAAATTATTTGCTTTTTCTTTTTATGATCATAGAAAAATTGTTATGATCTTAAAAAGCATTTTACAAATCCAAAAGTTAAAATATTTTAAAGCAAAAAATATATGACTTAGACCACTTTCATAATTACCAGCAAATATAACCCCTTTTAAATTTTTGTTGTCCCATAGTCCAAAAAGCTCACTACTTTCATCAATTCAGATCTGGCAATGCTGCTCCTGAGGCTCTTCAATGAAGAGTGTACAGTGTGTGATGTAAAAATGCAACACTTCACAAATGCTTCTACAACTGAATTACCCTACAGCAAAAAGAAAAATGGATAACAAAAATGGACAGTCATTTACTAGATTGAGGATTATATTTCTCACCCAGTTTTTACCCATGGCCAATTATACGTTACCTTCTCTAGGGTGAAAAGTTTTAATTGTGTCAAAGTTTTTGGAAAAACTCAAACATGAAATCCCATATATACTGTAAAGAGGTTTTATGGTAGCAAACTTTTATTAAAATATTTAAATGTTTATTTATTATTGTCTAACCTTCTCACAAAATATAAATAATAAAAATCAGCTGCAAAAATTTGCGGGTTTCAGCTAGTGTATAGATAATTTTTCATATATATATTTTTTATATAATATGAAATTTTTTTAAAATGTTTTTATTAGAAACATTTGTCTCTAATAAAAACATGTTATTTATAAAATATACAGTTTGTTGAATGCAGATTTGTGATCTTCAATAGTTCTAATTAATTATAAAATATTCCATGATTATTTTGCATTCATTATGATATTAAATATATGCTTCTGCTGTGAAGACAAGGAATTCGGCTTGCTGGAAAGTGTCACTTCACCACTCATCATAATCCAATCAGGGTTGACACTTTATAAGAATAAACCATCGTTAGATGTATTTATCTTCCAGCCGATCCGAGATACTTCATTCTCCGCAACTTAGGAAAGACAAATATACATGCAGCAAGTCGGGCTGAACGGAGGCTCAAATATCTTGCAGGTGCATGGCGGAGTTGGTGAGAAAGAATGTAACTGGGATTAATCAAACAACTTCCCAGGAAAAAGTGACTGATTTATAGTTATTAATCGGAAGGTTGAGATGGGGATTTATGACAAAGGAGATAGTCAGTCAGTCTTCGTCCTCAGATTAGGTCAGTTGGTCCCCGCCGATCAGAGCAGTTGGTCCCTAATCGCCGAAGAACACAGTCGGTCCCCGATTGCTGAAGAACACAGTCTGTCCCCGATCACTGAAGTGGACAGTCGATCTTTGCCCATTGAAGAAGTTAGTTAATCAGTCCTGCTCTCCGAGTAGAGAAGCCATCCAAACAACTTTGTTAGCTGTTTCGGATTACACACCAACCTCTCGTCTAAGATATTCAGACGGAGGACTAAAGGAAGAGAGCCAGACAAAAGCTCAGAAAAATACAAAAGGGTTATTTCCCAACGCTCAAAGATCTGAGTTCGTGTACTTGAGCGAACTCGAATTATTACACTTACGAACTTTGTGGAGAACTCCGGTACGTCAAGCTGTCACACCTGAAAAGGACCAAGAAAAGGGAATCAGCATCCTCGAACTGTATAAAAGAAAAGAACTGTGCCGCCACTCCGAGAAGATTTTGACTCTCAGCCGGAGAAAGGAACCCAAGTCATCCGTATAAAGGATAATTGTTAAAGGTATTTGTCCTCCACCCACAATTGTTGGGTCTTAAATAATGTAACTCTCTCTCCAATAAAGGAAGTTGTTTGTAGTTGTTGTCCAATAAAGGAAGTTGAATGCAAACATAGTCTCTGTGTCGTCGTTGCCTAAGTCTGATTACCTCTTACTCATGCCACAGAACTGCAGGTAGGCCATAAGCCTGTTGAATATCATCCTGAGGATACCACACTGCTGATTATTGTAAAATTTTTTCTTCTATATTTTATTATTTTGTCTTTTATCTTTTAATTTCTATCTTTTTGTTAGAAGAGTGACTGCAGGTAGGCCATAAGCCTGTTGAATATCGTCCTGAGGATACCACACTGCTGATTATTGTAAAATTTTTTTTTCTATATTTTATTATTTTGTCTTTTATCTTTTAATTTCTATCTTTTTGTTAGAAGAGTTTTGATCAAATGTTTTTTTAATTTATTGTGAATTTATTGATTTAAAAAATTTGAAAAGACTGAGTTGAAACTCCATTGGCAATGTATTGAAAATTAATTGAAATCCATTAAACTAGGGG
Organism: Olivierus martensii; assembly: GCA_000484575.1. NCBI lineage: Eukaryota > Metazoa > Arthropoda > Arachnida > Scorpiones > Buthidae > Olivierus > Olivierus martensii. The sequence continues at coordinate 28,706 of AYEL01079338.1, forward strand.
ATTTTCGCGATTCAAATAATCCTAATCTAGCCAAACTTCCCCCAGAGGTTTATTTTAGAATTAACTGTAATTACTACATAATTGCTTTTAATTATACATATTTTTTTATTTTATTTCTCGCTATCAATCTTTAATCTTCTGTTAAGTGTTAAAAGTTGCATTTTCTGTACAAAATCAAAAGTTTAAATTAAAATTTTATAAATTCAAATAACCAATAAATATTTACATTTTTTATTCTTATTTAATAATTGAACTTAATTTGGCAGTTAATTCTAAAATAAACCGCTGGGGGAAGTTTGGCTAGATTAGGATTATTTGAATATAATTACTACATAATTGCTTTTAATTATACATATTTTTTTATTTTATTTCTCGCTATCAATCTTTAATCTTCTGTTAAGTGTTAAAAGTTGCATTTTCTGTACAAAATCAAAAGTTTAAATTAAAATTTTATAAATTCAAATAACCAATAAATATTTACATTTTTTAAAGAAGTTAATAACACAGCAAATATATCTTTAAGAAGCCTGTTAGCACGTCTTTTATACACATCCTTCAAAGAAGAATTATTTGGAACTTGATCATTATATTTAATCTATCCAAAAGAATACAGATTCTCATTTATGGCTTTCTGTTTTCTGGTAAGAAATTTCAGACAAAAAGATGTAGTCCTTGCAGGGAAACACTTAGTTTGTATCACCGATCTGAAAGATCAGTGTCATCTGTATGAAAGTATATTAAAAACAGCTCATTAGCAAGTATAGATTTTTATTTAGCAAAACATTTTCGGACTGTACTAGTCCCTCATCAGTGCTGCTAAACATATTATAACTGATGTTTAGCGTAGAAGTATAGAAATATGTTTACAATTCATATTTTGTATTCCAAGGATCTTACTATCTCCAGACCGTAGGTGTGCCCATTGGTGGCCCCCTGGCAGGTATTATTGTAGAGCTTGTAGTAAGGTACAAAGAGAGTTCTGTATTACATACCCTAAGATCGGAAATCAGACTGTATATACGCTATATGGATGACGTATGTGTCGTATGGTATGGGAATATTATTTAATAATTGAACTTAATTTGGCAGTTAATTCTAAAATAAACCACTGGGGGAAGTTTGGCTAGATTAGGAGTATTGAAAATTATCATAAAACTAAAATTAAATATGAGCTACTTTTAAATTCAACTTTTAATTGAGGTTTATTTTGTTAAGAACAATTTTAACTGGATAGTATATGATACTGTTTCATTAAGAAGTCTTAATAATGTGTGACATTGAATTTTTTTATAGTTTATAAAAAAAATTATATTTTAGATATTAATCTTCAGCATATATTTTACTAATCTGACTAATACTGAATTGAAGATGTTGCTATTAGTCATGTTTGCCAATCAATAAGTTATAAAACTGAATTGATTTTAGTATAATTTTCAAAATTTAAATTTTGAAAATTACATTTGGCAACACTTGGTGGCACAGTGATTATGAATTACTACATTAGAGTGTTAATATTACATAGAATTTGAATTCCAAAATTTTAATAATGCAAAATAATATTTTATGAAATTACTGAAACTTACATTGGTTCCGGTGTAATGACTGCATCTTTATTGGAAATATTTTCAGCATCCAATTGATAATCTTGTTGAAACTGTAAATATTCAAGTTCAAATCAATCATCAATCAATAAATATTTGTATATACTGAAATATTATAAATTTATAATTAAATATTCAATTAAAATTAAAAATCTAATATTGTATAAAAAAATAAAAGAATAAAACAATCATCAATAATCAGCCCTCCATATTGTTTTTAATAATTCAATAAATTTAAGTAAAAATAGGCTTAGCTCAAATATACAATTAAAACAAAAATAAAAAACAGCTTTCCTTATACCTTTTCACTAAAATATTTTCAGGTATTTATGTAATATTAGAATAACATATAGAAGTGTTTTTCAAATTGCAGACCACAATTTATTAGTGGATAATAAAATGAATTTATTGGATGGCAAGTTGCATTTTTTTAAAAGAAATGTATTCTGACATTTTCTATTCTATCTTATAGATCTTAACAAGACATGCACGCATTGAAACAAATACTATAGCCAATTGCAATAAGCAATTTGAAAGAGATGGTTAATGGTAGGGATGTAATGAATGCACACATCGACTAGGAAGAGGCCAAATATATTTTTTGAATTTGCTACAGTTGTAATATTTTAAATGAATTAGTACAAACTGTCCTTAAAATGTATCACTTGGAATACATTAAATGGATTACTATTAATGTATTTCCTATTGTGGATCACAGTTATAAAATGGTTATTGTGATTCGGTATGCCACATAAAGAAATATAATAACCATTATTTTATTATAAAAATAGTGATTAGACTTAGATCACAAATCAGTGAAACATTTAATAAAAATCATAATTCGATCAAAAAACTAGTTTATTGTTTATTTCAATGAAACATAAATAACTTAAAATATAGAGTAAATAGAAAAAGCTTCATTATGAAACATTTATCTTCATTGGCATACATAAGTTATTAGAAAAATACTAATTTAATAACTAGTATTTTTTCCATTAGTATTAGAAGTATTTTATTCTGATTCTTGAATGTATGCTGAGAGAAATCACTAAAATGTTATAGAGAACGCTGTTTTTCCATACATTTTATTTTATGATTTATTGAATTATCAATAATATTTAATTATTTAAAAATGCATGTTTTTCTTAACATAAACAGAAAATTTACATAGAAGGTTTATATAAGTGTTTATGCAAATAGCTTTATAAAGATATCTAGAAGTTAAAAATCTCTTTTTCCTTAGTAATTATATAACAAGATCAATATATTTCAAAACAATATACTATTAAAAAATGTTTCACAAGGAAGATAAATTTATTAAGTTACAGTGAATAGAATTTTCATATGATGATGTCATGTGGATAGATTGAGAGAATAATATAGTTCATCTATAGATAATAAAATAAAATCTAAAACTGTTTTAATTCTTCTTAATAAAAAGAATTAAATGCATTTCTGCTGGTAAAACTCCAACAAGGAATTAAACTTTTACTGAAAAAATTTTTAATAATTTTTTTGATATCTTGATCATCTTACAGCTTATTCAAAATTCATTAATTCACTCTCAATTTTTAAACACAGTATAATCATTCTTGACTTGCATCTTTAATTGTTCCCTAAAAAATCCATTTGTAAAAATTTCTCATAGGAATAAATAAATAAATAAACAATCAATCAGTTCTAACTCAATTATAAACAAATTTAACATATTTTAGCATAAAAAAAGATTAATTTTATAAAATACACAATTCCAGTATTCAAAATGTTCAGAAATCCAACTGTGATTCAATATACATAAGACTATAGTATCCCTGTGTGTATGTGGATTCAATATAGCAACAACACTGAGTACAATGGTGCCTCGCAATTCGACATTTGAGTTTCGCAGGTTGGTGCATGTTCATGCATGGAATTGTGTGATGTCATTTGCTATTTGTCAGTTACCCTCTTAGAAACTTTTGTTAGGGAATCACCTTCTATAGAGTTAAAAATTGATCTTATTAAAATTTAGTGGGCAAGCTAAATAAACTGACAAGATTTTCCAGCCTTTTTAATTTGTGATAATACCTCAATATAACATGTCTGAGATTATTTGCTTATATAAAAACCATTAAGAACTTCTTAGTATTAGACCAACTGTCAAAAAGACACCATTCTCCTATGTTTAACTTAGAAAAAATTTTGGCAAGATACTGTAAAGAAACCTTTAAAATATATAGATATTCTATAAACAACTGAGTTCTGCTGCTTCTACTAACACAAGAAATCACAACAAGCACTTGAAATAGGATAAACTAATTTATTATTAGATATATATAATATATCTTTATTATTAGTATATGTAGTGCATATTATATACATCTAATAATAAATTAGTTTTAATCCTGCTTCAAGTGCTTGTTGTGATTTCTTAAATAGATATTCTATAGCATCACCTGAAACTTTTATCAAAAAAATAATAGAAACTGATCCATTCTTTAATGAAACACTCACAGTATTTAATTTTGAAAAACTCTCTCTCACTAAAGCTTTCACTGGTTTGCTTAATCTTTTAAAGGTTTTTCCTCAAGAACATACCCAACTCAGAACCAATAGCTGCCACTCTTAGGAAACTTGTAAATATAATTTTCTATGAGTCTTACTTCATGTTTAATATGAAATACTTCAGATAATCATCATATAAGACAGCAAAACAAACAGCAGACTAATAAATAGACCCATTAAAATATAAATGTATAAAGCTGAGTCAGCTTTATACGAGTTATTCGAGAAACCTGATATACTTGAAGATATACCAATCCCAGAAAGAATGCTAAAGCCATTATGCAAACTAGAAGCAGAAAAAATACGTTGGGAGTTCGTGAAAGAACATAATATAAAACAAAATGAAAAAATAAGAAATACAAGACATATACCTTGTAGAAAGGACGCCATAGTGAAAAAGACAATTGAATGGATCAACGATTGCCACTTAACAATCACTAAAGAAGATAAATCAAAAAAGATAACGATATTAAAGACAGAAACATACGAATCATTCCTCCAGCAATACATAGCTGATTCCAAGGTGGTAATCTTACAGAAGAATCCTACGGAATATCTGAACAATAAAGTTAATAAGCTCCTAAAAAAGAAAAAAACTGCCCCATTTTATAAGTAAAAAGAGAATAATCAACCCAGCCTGCCCCAGATTATTTGCATATATTAAAACCCATAAAGAACTGATTACAGCTAGACCGATAGTGGAGAAATTACGCTCACCAACTTACAATATAGAAAGACAGCTGGCTAGATGGTGTCTAGAGAAATTGGAAGATTATGATTATCAAATAAAATCAGCACAAGACTTCCTAGAACGTCTAAATATATACACACCAACAGGAAATGAGACAATGTCAGTGCTAGATTTTGAATGCCGGT